>CM062295.1:308661653-308814003 GCA_031216915.1 Pictodentalium vernedei | reverse complement strand
GTAACCCCCCCCCCCCCCCCCCCTCCCCCCCCCCCCCCCCCCCCCCACCACCACCACCAGTTTGGGAAAATCGGAACGCTTTTGAAGATTGCCGGTTAATTTGTAACGAAATTAGGTGATTAGCCATGCGAACAATTTACCTGAGATACAATACTGATTTCATGATTCTATTTCATATCTACTTAAAGGAAAGTTCATGCCTTGGAAGGAAATATGGTATATGGTTTTATTAAATCAAAATAAATACAGAACAAATAAAATTGTCCCGTGTTTGTTCCACGCGTTTCTGAAGCAGTGAGCAGGTGAACTTGTTTTCCAAGATCATTGCGCAGTTTACTGTCAATAATTCATTAAGACACACCCACAACAGTTGACTCAATGGCAAAATATGATCAGAAAGATGTTTTTTAAACAAATTGTGTCATTGCTTTTCCTGCTAACTGTTCACTTTCAACTCTGATGGCAGATGGGTGACAATGAACTACTACATGCCGCAGAAACAAAAAATCTAGCGTGAGCATGCAGGCACCGACTGGATGCATACGAATTAGCCATGTGCTCTAGCCTTTATTGTGGAAAAACGTGAGCATCAGCGATGACACTAGCACGCGCTGTGTGACTTGTAAGCTGCGAATGTCAGTTGTTTTCTCATTACGGGCGAGTTCACTTGTACAAATTAACGTTCCAAATGCCGTTTATTTACATTTTATCATTGCGCGGCGCAATGTCTCACTTCTCAAGAGTCGCTCTCTGGATTTTACCAGCACGTGCGATCAATCGCTCGCTGCTTTTCAAATCTGCGTGCTCGATGGTGCACAAGAGCGATCGCGCGCCTCAAAAATGAAGGTCTGATTTATGACCCAATTGCTTTGAAACTTGGTGTGCTAGTTTGGAGCAACCTTTAGATGCGAGCTATTGATTTTTAGTCGAGTTGTGACGAAGTCAAACTCGACTTATAGTTTGGTGAATGGCGGGCGGGCGGGGCGGGGTGGGCGGGCGTAAACAATTGGTTTCCGGATGATAACTTGATAGTGGTTGAACTCACATTCATTAAACTTCATACGTAGGTTGGTCTTGGTGGGAGGAAGAACCCTATTGATTTTGGACATGCTACGTCGAAGGTCAAGGTCACAGTGACCTTGAACGTAGTAAATCTTAAACAATTGGTTTCCGGATGATAACTTGATAATGGTTCAACTCACATTCATGAAACTTCATAGGTAGATTGGCCTTGGTGAGGGGAAGAACCCTATTGATTTTGGACTCGCTACGTCAAAGGTCAAGGTCAATGTGACCGTGAACATAGTAAATCGCAACAATTCCTTTCCGGATGATAACTTGATAGTAGTTCAACCTACATTCATGAAACTTCATAGGTGGGTTGGCCTTGGTGCAAGGAAGAACTCTATTGATCTTGGACTCACCAGATCAAAGGTCAAGGTCACAGTGACCTTTAACATAGTATATCACAACAATTGGTTTCCGGATGATAACTTGATAGTGGTTCAACCTAGAGTCATGAAACTTCATAGGTGTGTTGGCCTTGGTGCGAGGAAGAACCCTATTGATCTTGGACTCACCAGGTCAAAGGTCAAGGTCACAGTGACCTTGAACATAGTATATCACAACAATTGGTTTCCGGATGATAACTTGATAGTGGTTCAACCTAGAGTCATGAAACTTTACAGGCGTGTTGGCCTTGGTGCGAGGAAGAACCCTATTGATGTTGGACTCACCAGGTCAAAGGTCAAGGTCACAGTGACCTTGAACATGGTATATCGCAACAATTGGTTTCCGGATGAGAACTTGATAGTGGTTCAACCTAGAGTCATGAAACTTCATAGGTGTGTTGGCCTTGGTGCGAGGAACTGTTGTCACAACTCGACATTGGATCGGTGATCCTGAGCGGCATTTTCTTTCATTTCCGTTGTGAAACGTTGCGGTGAGCAATTATCTTTGAATTTTGCTGTTTTTGTGTCATCATATTTCTTTAGCATGCTCTGCAGGGTGCATTTTTGAATGGATTGGTTTGAAACTTGGTATGCTTGTTTTGGGTGACTTCCTGATAAGAGCTACAGATCGTCTTACATTTCTGTCGGAAAGTGTTGCTGTTATAATTGACCATCAGCTTTGCTATTTTGTCTGTTCACAATTTCCTTTGGAACACCGCACAGTTAACGTTTACGATTTCGATTATTTTAAAACAAGGTGTGCTTGTTTGGAGTGACCTCTAGATGGGGGCTTTTGGTTTTCTTTCATTGCCGAATGTTGCCATTAGCAATGACCTTTAAACTCATTGCATTTGTGCATCAGCATTCTCCTTTGGCGAGCCCTGCAGGGTGAATTTATGAATGGATCAGTTTGAAACTTGGTATGCATATTTGGGGTAACCTCTAGATGTGAGCTATCGGTTTTCTTCCATTTCCATAAAAAACTCTTGCAATCTGCAATGACATTTAAAATTAGTGCATTTGTGCATCAACATATTCCTATGGTATACCCTACAGGGTACATTTTTGAATGGATTGCTTTGGAACTTGGTTCAAGTTCATCAAAAAAACTTTGCTGTAGTAACAGCCTTCGAACTTGTGCATCAGCATATTCATTTGGCACACTCTTTTGGGCACATTTATGAATAGATTGCTTTGGAACTTGGTACGCATGTTGGGGATGACCTCCAGATGAGAACTATTGATTTTTTCATCAAAACACATTGTCATTCGCACCAACCTTTCAACTTGGTGCATTTGTGCAGCAACTTATCACTTTTGCATGTGTTTTTGCGTAGCCGCTTATCCCTTTTGCACTCCCTACAGGGCATACTTATGAATTTCCATCAAAAAAAGGGGGAAAAAAACAATTGTCACTACCTTCAAACTTTGCCACTGGTCACAACCTTCAAACTTTGTGCATTTGTGCATGAACATTTTCCTTTAGCACACCCCAGAGGGCACTTCATTAATGGGTTGTTTTGAAACTTTGTATGCTTATTCAGGGTGACCTAGACAGGAGCTATCGATTTTCTTTTTATTTCCACCAAAATCTGTTGCTGTCAACAATGACCATTGAATTCAGTGCATCAACATTCTTCTTTGACTTGGCCCAGAGGGTGCATTTATCATAGGATTGTTTTTAAACTTAGTATGATTATAAGGTGAGACCTCTAGATAAGAGCTATCAATTAGCATTCATTTCTGTGAAAAAAACATTGCTCTAGACCTTTAAACTTATTACATTTGTGTATCAACATTCTCCCTTTAGCCAGCCCTACAGTTTACATTTAAAAATGCATGGATTGCTCTGACGTTGTGCACACACAATCTTGTTATGTTGAAGTTTCACCAAATAACATTGGAGCCAATGATCTTCAGTTTTGCCATTTCACTATTAACTTACCAAGTTCAAGTTTGTCAAGTTGAGCTGCATTGTCATTGACACTTTTATTTGTAATTTCTGCTTGTCCACACAGTAACTTAAAAATGAAAGCCACCGTAGATCCTATTTTTTGTGATGGATTACTGGTGACTAGAGGATGGTTCTTTTCGATGATCAGTTTTCTACCATATCTAATATGGCTGAGATGGCAGTCATCTTGGATTTTTGTGATTTTTGCTTTTCCGTGCAAAAACTTTAAAAAATATGGACCAATTGAGCCCACTTTTTTATGGTGTCATTACTAGTGATTGTAGGTCGGTTCCTTTCAATAAACCAGCATTTTAGCAAATTCAACATGGCTGTCATCTCTTGTCTGAGCAAAAACTAAAGAAAACCAAGTGACTAATGCATCACATTTTACTAGTTCTAATAGTACATTGAGATGCTTTTGAAATGTATGAGGTATATATTACAATGCAAAATGACTGAATTGACTTTAAGCTGCCATATAATGATGCCACAGCCCAGTGGTGCTCTTAGTTTCCTCAGGTTAGGTAACAGTATTCTCTCAAAATAATTGTAATACTGATTACTGTAATTCTTTTGAAAGTTACATTAAACCCCAATAGACAACAAACAAACCATCATCATTTGTATCATATATTATCAACCCTCTGCACATTGATGTTGAAATGTCAAAATTTCAAGCTGCAAAATTTTCCCATGATGCAACCAATTTAATCTTCCCATTATGCAAACAGAAATTTAACCAATTATATCTTGTTTGACAGAGCTCTCTGAGCTCTGTCGAACAGGATATAATCAGTTAAATGCCTTGCCAATTATTCCTGGAATTGGCAAGAGTAGTGGCAAAAGATATCCAAGGAATATCCATCAGCAGCTTGTAAGGGGTTAAATGTATGGGTAGATATCCCCTGCTAAGTGGATTATTCCATGTACATCATCAAAGTAGGCATTTACTGAAGGCATGCCTTCATGATTAAAAGAAACTCCAGACTTCTTGGAAATTTATTTGTGGATAAATAAACTATAAATCAAGTAGTTATGATGCAACTCCTTATTTAATTAACATGTTCCAGTACTCCGATGTGTTCATGCCAGGCTTCTAACAGCCCAAATCTGATACTACAGACCTCCATTTCTGTGACCGACTGTTTTTGAGATTAATACATATATCAAATGTAGTCTCACAAGAAAGTACATCATTATTAGCAAGGGCGAATCAATATCTAAGACTCCAATATCCAATCCAGGTGAAAATGTCCCGACTGGAAAAATGATTATGGGGGGGGGGGGGGGGGGGGGGGGGGGGGGGATTCACACCTTCCTTGCCTGGATCTGAACTCCTGGCAATTAGGAGTCCAGCACCTAAACCACTTGACCACTGCACACCTTCAAAAAAATGATGGTTAGAATCAAGCTGCCCAGATGAAGTGTTCACAATTACTTGGTACACTTTCCTTGTTGCAGCTAAATAAGATTGTTGCTTGGAGTGCGAGTCGTCTAAAATAGGCAACTTGGGGTGTAAACGATTGACTGGCCTTGACTTTATCTCCATGTTGTGGTCATGATTAGCCATTGTGCAGAAGTATGTGATCTTAAACACCAATAAATAAATAAATAAATAGAGTGTGAAACATGCTAGCTGCAGTTGCTCTGCAATATTTCTGGATACTACCTTAGTATCCCCAAATTCACTTCTTGTTATTTGGATTTTTATGCCTACCTAATCCCCCCTCCTCCACCCCCCCCTCCCCAATTTAGGTAGGATGACATAAGTGATTGAAGTGTGTGTGTGAGTCAATAACTGAAAAACTCTTTGGGTACAATCAGCCTTCTCATAAAGGACAATGAGAGGGTGTGTAACACCATAGCTGGGTCCGTAACTTCAAGATCAAGGTCATATTTCAAGGTGACACTTAACATCAGGCAGTATTAATGTGTCTGCCGTAAATCCAAAATGAAACAAACTGCAATCATCAAACTTCTCACAATGTTAAGGGCAGTCAGAAGGTGTGTCACATATAATAATTGCTTGTCGTTTTCAAGGCCACACTTCCATGTGTTCAAGGTCACAAATCATGTCTTCAGCAAAACCCAGAAACTATTGATGTCGCAGCTATCAAACTTCACACAATTATAAGGGACAATGGAAGAATGCGCCACAATCTGTAATTTTTAATTTGGCTCCATAACTTAAGGGTCATAGTCAAATTCCAATGTCATACTTAAAATCTGTTGATGTTCATGTCTGAGCCTTAACTCAGAAAACAACCAAACTACTATTATCAAACTTCATACACACTGAGGGCAGTCATAAGGTGTGTTAGTGTGGTGTATAATACTTGCATATCTTCAAGACAAGGTCAAGGTCATACTTGAGTTCTGATGTTGAAGGTCCTTTGTCCACCAAAGCTCTTCAATCCTTACACTTTATCCAATATTAAAGTTCCCTTCTACTTTGTGGGTAGGGGCATGTGTTTTTCACAATTTAAACTTTTCATTTTGTTGTGAAATTCAAGCGTGAAAATAAGATAAGAGGTCCCAGTCACATCCACTAACTCTTTGTCATATAGGTAACTCTATGGCCGCAGTTAGTAAGGAAGTTTGGTAACTCTATGGCCGCAGTTAGTAAGGAAGGTTATTGCTGAACTGGTTGAACTGAATTTATTTATTCTTCCAAATGTGGAATTTTGTTCCATGCCACACAGTACTCTTCTCAGTGACTGAATTTATTTATTCTTCCAAACATGGAAATTTGTTCCACATAATTCTTTGAAAGTGATACAATGGAGCCCATTTAATTGGATATCTCTAAACTGAATATCCCAGATAATTGAATATAATTTTCCAACAACAAACCATTTACCATATCTTTTGTACAATGTTGCATTCAGGTTAGAGTAAACTCTTAATTGAATAAAAAAATTTTATGTCAGAAATTACCCTTACAATTACCTAATTCACCTTGTTTAAAGATCTATTTTGCCTGAGAACACCCCATGCCGGCATTTAATTTATTATACCTTGTTTGACAGAGCTCCCATGAGATCTGATAAACAAGATATAGTAGATTAAATGCTTAGGTTATTTCTAGAATACAGGAATCCAAACCCCTGTTAATTGAATAATCCTGTTAATTGAATAGTTTTCATTTGTAAAGTGGCGATTCAATTAACAGGGTACATTGTATATAAAATTTTTTTTATATATTTGTTTTTATAGATTGCAGGAATTCGAGTTAAATTGAATCAAATGAGGGAGGAACTTGATGGATGTATACAAAATCAAGAATTTTCCAGAGCTGCTGAGATAAAATCATTGATCACTGAACTTGAAGAAGAAAAGGAGAAAATACAAGAAGCATCACAGCCTGAGCAGGAAGAAATTCGAAATGAAAAGGTGAATTTCATTGCCCAGTATTCTTGATACACGACAGTAATCACAAAAGCAGACTGGGAAATTTGACCAGATAATAACTGGGTCATAATCCGGACAAATTTCTCTATCTGGTTGCCTTCCTGTAACACTAGAATCTCACATTTTGAAAAAGAAATGCGAGAACATTGAATCTGAGACGTTTCATTTGTTTATCTTGAATATGTATTTTATTTGAGAAATCTTTTACTCATTGGTGAAAGAGTGTTATGATCAAATCATGATCCGATTATGAAAAAGGCTGCTTTTGTAATTACAGTACTGTACTCTTTGAAGAGTTTGAATTTATCATTTTTCTTATCTTTATTTACTAAAGAGTTTCAAAACAAGTATACTGTTAACTTCAGTACTCAAAATCATAAAGATTATTAAAACTGGTCAAGTTCTGTCAAAAATTTGACCTATTTTTTTTGATGGAGGTCATTGGACATCATTCTGTGCATCTGTCCATTCATGTCACAATATCAGCATGATAACTTGAACAAACATCAAATTTTTACCAGATTTCGTCTGTGTTCTACTCGACAATATCTTGGATGAGTTCGAAAACAGTTCTGCCCAAATTTTCTTTCATATGTAATGCCTCTTAGATTGTTTTCTTGTTTGAATTTCGGACTTGCGTGTAATGTGCACAATAATTTGAATGAATGTTATCCGATTTGTACCAAATTTGGTCTGTGTGTTCTACTCAAGAATGTAGTGGACGAGTTCAAAAACCCATCCTGCTTGAATTTTTTTTTTCTCAGAAATTATGCCTCTTAGGTTGTTATCTTGTTTGAGTTCCCAACTTGAAAATTGCATAGCAGTTTTTAAATCTTAATTTTCAAATAAAGATTAGAAAAGGTTTTCGTGCAAGTCAAAACTTTGAAGTGAATTAGGTAATACAAGGGGACATTTTTGCCTGCAGATGTTTTGTCCAATGTCTGGAGATGTTTTGATCTATGTTGCTTAGAACTGTGAGGTTATGGAATTTTTTCTTGGTTTTGCTGTCAAATTGCTTTTTAACAGAAAACTCAGGTTTTGGTTTTGTTTTGTTTTTTTTATATTTAATTTCATAAGCAACCAAAAGATAAATTCAAAAACATTTTCAGTATAAAATGTTATTTGGCCAAACAGGAATGCCGGGAAAATCCTGGAAATTTGGTACATTGCTGGCCTCATGGAAGGAAATCAGTTGTGGCCAAAAAACCTTGAAAATAAGTCAGATATTCCTGTTTTGAGATGCTGTGTAAAATCAAGCCTTCAGGCTTCAATTATAAAAAAAAATAAATAAAACAACAAATATGGATACAAGGCAAATATATTTGATAAACGTGTTTTATCAAATACATTTCAATTTATATCCATATATATATTTTCTTCTGCTTTATTCATAACAATCAGCTTTGTGGTCAAATTTCTGAGTGTCAGAGAAAAAATAGATGACTGAAACTCCACTGTTTTAAAAATTCCACCTTCATTCAAATAGTGTTTTTCCTTATTAATAAATTATACTACAAGGAAATAAACAGTATACATTGATTTACTCAGTTCAAATATGGAATCGTTTTCTTATTCAAATCTCCAGTCGATGGGAAACCCATGATGGCTTTGCATAAGAAAATTGGTTAGAATTTGTACACATTCACTCGCAGTGCCTCCGTGAGATGCTGAAAATCAAAACAACAGCTGAGTTTTCAGATGGTCATTAATACTGCTTTTTATTCTGTTGTGCTGATTCATAATTGGGGCATCTATTACTGAAAAGTTTTAGAATTGAATTAAAAATGGTGAAAAAATAATGACGCTTAAACAACAAAGAGAAAAATGCCCAACACCCAATGCCAAAGACCAAAATGTTCCCCCCAATGAAATCGGTACATGTTAATCCAGTCATTACCGACTCCCGTAGAGCCTTAATGATGTAATTTTGCCACTAAAATATTTTGATTAATCGTGTCAAATACCTTAGAGAATTCAATAAATACAAATAATGTCCTAGTTTTTCTTTCTTTATTATTCGCCATACGTGTATATGGAGAACAGGTTGGATAGATCTGTGATTTCTTCGAAAACCATATTGATGCTGGTATAAGATATCAAATTTGTCCAGATATTTATGGATTCTTTTAGACATTAACTTAGAAAAAGACGATAAAATGCTTATTACCCTATAAATCGTGTCCAGTTGTCAATTTTCTGTCTTGAAAACTTGGGTGACTTTAGATATTTTTTCTAATCTTATGCCTGTTCCTCTTCCTGGCCCAAAAAGTTATAGTCCGAACTCAGGTCCATTCTCAGATCTATTGCTAAAAATGGATCAGAAGATGTTGAATCCACTGCATCTCCGCCTCCCCCTGTCATTGATCGCTTTATAGATGTTAATAACAATTTTGTCATTTCAGGTCAAGACATGGTTACAGGTTTGTCATCAACTGATCTTCCACAGGTTTTTAGGCATTATAAGGTTAGGGGACCCTTGAGAACCGAGTCTTTGTGGGTACTAGGTCGGAGATCATGGTTTCCCTTAATGGCCGTAGAGCCAAGTTAGTTGCTAAAACAGTAGTGAACGACCTTGCATTGTACTCGGGAGTGGAGGTCCTTATCTGGCATTCCGTGTGTCAGGGACTTTTGAAAACATAACCCACCCTTCTCGGGTCAGAGTCTGCGGACTGTTAAGTGTGAGCGTTGCATCGTGTAAGAGTGCAACTGATTTTGGCCCAGACCAATTCGGAACACTCAAATTAAGCTTACACACGGAGGTTCTTAGTAGTGTTTCTTTGGAAAGCCAGCATTTAGTTAAGTCTCTTTTCAGTAGCTGGCACAGACGATTCCTATCTTCAATATGAGCTTAGTCTCTTGGGTCATAGACATTCTTACGGTTCTTCAGTCTACCATAATAGATCTGCATGTCGTCCTTCTGATTCCGTTATGGAACGTGATACATCTTCTGCTGTTTATCATTCCATATTCAGGTCTCCCGTAGCTTCTCCCTGCCCAACTTTCATATCTAGTCATTTGGCTCAGGTTCTTGTTATTACTGATTCCATTCTCCTCAGAATTTGATCGCTTATTAGAATCAGCACCCAACGGAGTTGCAATACTTCTCATTCTGAATACTTCTCATTCTGATTCTCACCTCTCCCTTTTCTCAACCTACACAGAAACTCAGACGATTCTTCTCTTCAGTATGAGTGTAGTCCGTTGGGTCATAGATGCGTTCACGGCTCTTCTGCTCTTCTCTACTTTTATTGAATGTTTTCTGTTAATCTAGATAGTGATTACAGTTCTTCTGCCCTCTGTGATAGATCTGTACATCGTTTACTGGATGCTCTTACAGAACGAGTTATTTCCATTGCTTCTCTTGTGAGCGCTGCATCTGGCAAGGGCACAACTTTGGGGGTGACGGCTATTCATGTTCACTTAGCCGCATTTCCCTATCAAGTTCGCACACTTGAGGTTTATATTGTAATTTGGTCATGAAAGCCTTTCTGCAAGTAGGTCTTCTATTTTCTTTCGGCTTTCAGAAACCTCAGATATCTGCAACTGTCAGCCTTACTTGTATTATCCATCTGAAGCACTCATTTTCCAGATGCATTAATACACTAGACTTGTGGTGAGTACAGATTAGCTGTCATGCTTATTACCCAATTCTCGTTTCCCTTATGCATCGTCACCGCCTTCGTATGCACCAGGTTGACGAGAGAGGGTCTCTCATTTTACTTCATCACATGTTGCAGATGTTGATGGGTATAATATTAGCTGGTACTACGATTTGTCTCATTTCTTTGATCGTGGTCTTCTGGTTCCTGGAGTTAGTACGGTTCTTCTCATGCCTGTGATAGATCCGTATTTTGTTCTCCCAAGTGCTTATGGAAATTGGCATATTCACCCTCCCCACTTTGTTCTTGTCTTTGGAATCTTCTGTAGCAGAACATGCGTCCTTTTCCGAGATCTGTTTATTGACATACTGATAAGCCCTCAGAAGAGATCCTACTAATGCTCAATGCATTCGGCACCCTTCGAACTCATGTCAATTCTCAGTCTGATATGTTTACCAATGTTTCTGTGACTGTGGTGTCAACACAATTTATAGGTCTACATATGGGAGGTGCTCGCTATACTATTCTGCTATTCATGAACTCCACATATCAGGTTTTTCCCTTTTTGGGGCTTTCAGCACCCCCAGTATTCCGTATACTGGCATTCTCTAGCATATTGTCTGTCTGTATTTGTCTTTTCTGGGTGCATTAATACTTTATGACTTAGTAGTTAGATAGCTTTCTATCCTGACTCTTTTCTCTTAGTGGATTCTCTCATACCTGATGCGCAGTTGCTACTATCAGATTAATCAGGCCATCGAGATCCTGTTGCTCATTATTCCATATTGTGTTTTGCCGATTTTGTTTGGTATTCTGAGAGCTGTACTGGCGATGCGTCTCATTCATTCATTCGTCTCATTCATCAGATGTTTCTTGTTGGATTACCGGAGTGATTTCGGATCTTTTATTTTCTTTGTTAAATCCTTATGTTTTGTATTACTCCTTTCGCCCTAGATTCCGCTGCGGGATGCGATAGTTCTCTTATACGCATCACAGCACTTTCTAGGCAGGAGATTATAGCCTCATTTTTTTTACTGTTTCGTTGTACAACATGAGGGTGTTCACTATAACATTCTCCTTCCGCATATATCGATACCCATACTTTTAGCATACATTCTTTGGCTATAGTTGCTAGCATATATTGTTAGCCAGGCTGCAGGTCCGGTGGCAGGTTATACTGACTTTCATCAACCTCTGTATGGTGAAAGCTTGCCTGGTCATTCATGTTATCCATCTGAATTGTTCATTACTGGAGGTCACACAAACAATACCAGACAATGCTGTTTTGATTATACCCCCGCTTCGAAGAAGTGGGGGCTATATAGGAATCGCCCTGTACGTCCGTACGTCCATCCGTACGTCTTTCCGGACATGAAATTCTTGTGTGCGCAACTCCTCCTACATTTATCAATCAATTTGGACAAAACTTTTCAGACATCATCACTGCTAAGTGAATATGCGCATATTCCAAGATTTTTGATCTGCGACAATTTTAACCAGGTTATCTCCCTTTGACTTAGATTTATTGTGTCTTTCCATCCGAACAAATTCTTGTGTGCGCAACTCCTCCTACATTAATGAACCGATTTTGATGAAACCTTTCAAACATCATCTCTACTAAGTGAACATGTGCATATTCCAAACTTTTTAATCTGCGACAATTTTAACCAGGTTATCTCTCTTGAACTTTGATTTAATATGGGTTTCTACATGAAATTCTTGTGTGCGCAACTCCTCCTACATTTATCAATCAATTTGGACAAAACTTTTCAGACATCATCACTACTAAGTGAACATGTGCATATTCCAAGATTTTTGATCTGCGACAATTTTAACCAGGTTATCTCCCTTTGACTTAGATTTATTATGTCTTTCCGTTCGAACAAATTCTTGTGTGCGCAACTCCTCCTACATTAATGAACCGATTTTGATGAAACCTTTCAAACATCATCTCTACTAAGTGAACGTGTGCATATTCCAAACTTTTTGATCTGCGACAATTTTAACCAGGTTATCTCTCTTGAACTTTGCTTTAATATGGGGTTCTGCATGAAATTCTTGTGTGCGCAACTCCTCCTACATTTATCAATCAATTTGGACGAAAGTTTACAGACATCATCACTACTAAGTGAACATGCGCATATTCCCAAATTTTTAAGCTGTGGCAATTTTAACTAGGTTATCTCTCTTTAACTTAGATTTATTATGGGTTTCTACATGAAATTCTTGTGCGTGCAACTCCTCCTACATTTATCAATCAATTTGGACAAAACTTTTCAGACATCATCACTACTAAGTGAACATGCGCATATTCCAAGATTTTTGATCTGCAACAATTTTAACCAGGTTATCTCCCTTTGACTTAGATTTATTATGTCTTTCCGTTCGAACAAATACTTGTGTGCACAACTCCTCCTACATTAATGAACCGATTTTGATGAAACCTTTCAAACATCATCTCTACTAAGTGAACATGTGCATATTCCAAACTTTTTGATCTGCGACAATTTTAACCAGGTTATCTCTCTTGAACTTTGATTTAATATGGGTTTTTGCATGAAATTCTTGTGTGCGCAACTCCTCCTACATTTATCAATCAATTTGGACGAAAGTTTACAGACATCATCACTACTAAGTGAACATGTGCATATTCCAAAATTTTTGAGCTGTGGCTATTTTAACTAGGTTATCTCCCTTTAACTTAGATTTATTATGGGTTTCTACATGAAATTCTTGTGCGTGCAACTCCTCCTACATTTATCAATCAATTTTGACGAAACCTTTCAAACATTATCACAACTAAGTGAACATACGCATATTCCCAAATTTTTGATCTGCGACAATTTTAACCAGGTTATCTCCCTTTAACTTGGATTTATTATGGGTTTTCAAATTGGATTCTTGTGTGTGCAACTCCTCCTACATTAATGAACCAATTTTGAATACATGTTGCACATTGTAAATGTGTTTTTCCAAATGTAAACCATATATGTGTGGGCTCTTTAAGTATTCAGTGCTGTTCTGTGGAAGGCCACATGCAAATACAAATTTCAACAACAAAAAATGATCTTTATGTATACATTTCCTTATGGCCTTCGCCTACATGATCAGAAGTGCATTCCTCTAAAAACCCAAAGCGGGGGTATTAATCACCTTCAGTGATAGTTCTAGTTTTGATCTGTTTCCTACATGTGATTTTTTATGATTCTTCACTTTTGATTGACAGTTCGCGGTTTGCTGGAGTGATTACGGATCTTTTCAATTTTGACTTTTTTGATCGTTCAGATTGTTTTCTTTTGACGATATGGTGTGAAATATGTTATTGTGATTCTTGTCATCATCTGGCATCTTATGTGACCTTAAACACCAATAAATAAATAAATAATAATCTGGCATCTAGCTTCCCCAGTCATACAATCTCTCTTGCAGAGCTAGAGGATAAGCTAATAATAGAAGTTTTTCTTATCTTTGAGGCACCTAAGCCAGTACTATGTACTGGTCACCTCGGCTGGGAATTGGCATTTTGCATTTTCCGTTATCTCGGTTTTATCAGTTGTTGGCAGAGTATCTCTCTCTACTCCTAGTTTGCGGCTTTATTCAATGGGATTAGATCTAGACTTTTCACTTTGAATTGTTTACTCGATTCTGAGAACTAATCTTCCTCAGGATTTTCCGTTAGCAGCTCTTTTTGGTGTTAGGACGACTGCCACTTCCATATCATATTCTTTAAAGTATATTCATATTATTAACATACAATGTTTTTCGCCAATACATCCAGTCCTCCATTTTCAGTTTCGATCTTCTATATTCTGACCTGAATTAGAAGATTAACTGATCAAATTTTTTCTGAGTGAGTTCGTTCTGAGTGAGTCTTTGGGTCTACTTTGGCTCCCTTTTAGGCTTTGCTAGCCACTATTTCAGGTAACTATGCACTGATTCTTACACTTTGTTTTCTATTAGATTAATCTCATTAATATTCAAGGGTTTTCAGTGGGAATGGCGACTGCTATCCTTCCAAGCTTTTCGCCATTGCTGCTTATCTTCATAAGATCTTGTGACCCACTTCATTTTGTGTCTGACATTATGGATCATGATCCATTTGAAAGTTGATAAGTCTTTCACTTATTTTCTGCTGTTCAGAAGTTCTCACTAGGTTCTCTGGTTTCCTCTGCTTGTTAAACTGTCTGATGCGATATTATCCTTTGTGTCATTAAACCCAAATGAACAAACATTTGATGAATATGTGATTCAGAAAATATACCATTAACTGGTAGAGTACAAAATTATTTTTGGTCCACATTTTTTATTCACATTCATTATACCCCCCGCAAACAAAATTTGGAGGGGTATATAGGAATCACCCTGTCTGTCCGTCTGTCCATCCTTATAAGCGCAACTCCTCCTAAACTGTTTGAAGAATTTTCGTGAAACTTGACACAATGGAAGAACACCATATGAAGATGTGCATGAAGCAATATAATTCCGTTCTGACATTTCCAAGGGGAGATAATCTAACTTATACATTTCAATTGCTACATCATCTTAATACAAATTAATGTACCAAAAAGGTTACAACTGAGGCGCGGGGGGTATCACTTTGTGAGCTTGCTCACAGTACCTCTAGTTTGCCTTGTTATAATTTATGGGAGAGTGTCTATAGGCACTATCCCATAAAGTGTATCAAGGTAAATTCACACAGACTAAATAATTCACTTCTTTCATTTTATCTTGACAGATTTATTTTTCTTTGTAGACTGATCCACAGACTATTCTGAAGTGTTTGACTATTATCTGTGAAATGTTAAAAGAACTTACATCTCTGAAGTCAATTGGCCCTACATTACAGACAATGGTTGAAACGCAGGTATGTAAGACTTTCTCTCAGCTGTTCTAAGGAATTGTTGATCTTGATGCTATTTTTTAAACAATATTCACTTCAATACAAATTTTGATGTATGCTGGATAGCATGTAACTATTAAAGTAAAATAAATTGCCATTTATCTTTCACTTTAATTTTGTCTCACCTGCTGTAGCAGAGGTGAGAAATGGATGTTAATAATTCTCAGTGCCAATGGGCATCAGCCATGGGCTATACCTTTTGAACTGTTCAAGGTTAAGTCTACTGGTCAAGCTTTTCCCATGGCTATATTTTTTTGAACTGGTGAAGATAATTCTGTGCAACTTTATGAGGCTATATATCTCCATGAGGTAATATGTCACAAGCAAAAAATATAGTCCTTGATTGAACATTCCTCATACTTCATACATAGGTTTCCCATAAAGGGAGGGGGTGATTGGGATTACCTTTGGGGTTGATAGGTCAAATGTCACTGTTACTATGAATGGATTTTTGGTTTCCGGTGCAATAACTCGTTTCATTTTGTATAAAAAACTAAGTTCATACGCAGATTGTATATTAGGTTTCGATGATTGGAATTGTGTTTGGGGTCAAGGTCACTTACTATAAATAGATTTTGGGATTCTGTGGAATAAATTTAGTTTCCTTGTTCAAACGAAACTATAACTTCATACACAGATTGCGTACAAAGTGTCAAAGAATGGGTTGTCTTTGGGGGCATCAAAGGTCAAGGTCAATGTCACTATTGATAATTCGTTTCAGTGCAATAGCTTTAGATTTCTTTTGCAATGAAACTGTAACCCCATACACAAATTGATATAAAGTGTTGGTGATTAGGATTGTGTTTTAGGTCTCGTAAGTCAGAGGTAAAGGTCTCTTTTACTTTTGAGAGATTTGTGGTTTCTGTGCATTAACTACTTTCCTTTTGTGAATGAAACTATCACATCATACACACATTGCCTCAAGTATCTGTAATTGAGATTGCATCTGTGGTGAAGCAGTCTAAGGTTATCACTATAAATAGATTTTTGGTTTCCATGCAATAACATTTTTACCTGCGTCGCCAGCGGCAGAGCAGGTGTAGTAACCGCTCGATTCCGTCCGTCCATCCATCCGTCCATCCATCCGTCCGTCCATCAGTCCGTCCGCCATCCAAAACACTTCTTCCGTCAAAGTTTTCTTGGCTTCTATGAAAGGGAATGATTTTATATTTGGTCTGCTGTTTCATAATGGTGAGTTGTATCGTGTATCTAATTTTCAGATCTGCCATGCAGCCACTTCCTGTTTGCCGATACTTTGAAGTCTGTTCATCTCTGTAATCAATTGTATGCAGCGACGCAGGTCCAGACCCGGTATTGGTCTTGGCTTGTTTCCTATAGAGATCAGCATTTTTCAAATTGGGTTACATGAGAGTGGCACACATGACTTGTTTCCAAAACATGGAGCATAAACAGTGTGCAATCCTTGTGTCAGAAAATGGTTTGCATAAACTTGACTGTTTTTCGCTTTGAAAGGCAAAACCTTAAGCTACCATTGCGTAAATCCAACGATCTAAAAGTTTTGATGTAAGTAAAGTATTAATACCAGTGACATAGGAACATAGGTGTCATTGTTGACTCTATTTTGCTTTACTCATGTGTTTATTGCTTTGAAAATACAGGTCACAGGGGGGTGGTGAGCTTGCATCATAATATGGGAAATGCTAATAAAGTCTAAACTATAACCTTGTATACTAATTTCCTTTAAGGTGTCTGTGATTGGAAATGTGTTTAGGGCCAATAAGTCGGAGGTGGAGGACACTTGGACTGTATCAAGGACAATAATTTGAAAATACAAACTGGGAAAACTGCGATTTGTTTGGATTTTTACACAGTCATATAATTTTTGATACTTTTATTTTCTTGAGTGGATTTGATAAAAACTATAGCCAATTTATAAGATACTTGTATTGGAAACTAGCATTTTGTATTGAATGAAAAAAATATGCTTAAGTGAGCTTTCAGTATACTTTTTCTTCTTTTTGTAATAAATAGACTATATAAAGCATTAACACCTTGAAAGTGTTGTTTTGTAATCAAAGCAGTGTCGACTTCGATTGAAAACAATAGTTACCACATTGTGAGAACCCCCCTTATGTCACACCATTGTTGGCATTTTTTAGTTTTGAGTGAAGAAGCACTTAATGAATTTTGACCCAGATTAATTTTTTACCATTTGAATTACTTCATCAAGCAAAGATGGCGAGAAACTACAACTAAACTAAAAGTTTCAGGATCTGATGCAGAAACCTCAAATACTATCCGGATGTTTTATTTTTTCTTTTCTTTATCTTAACAAGCTGAAATGCTGAGTTCTTTATCTTTTCATTGTTTTTTAATATTTGTAGATTTTTCCTGGAATTCAAAATCAAGAGGCTAGTGTTAGAGAAATGGCTGTTTTAGCTCTTGGATTGTGCTGTTTGCTGCACAGGGATTTAGGACAGCAACATTTACCATTATTAATGGAGGTAAGCAATTTATTACCTGCCAGTTATATTTATTTATTTATTTATTGGTGTTTAAGGTCACATATTTTTGCACAACGGCTAATCATTACCATGACAGTTTTACGGGTGGAGGAAGCCAGAGTACCCGGAGAGAACCACCGAGCAACGACGAGCAACTGTCAGCTCCCCAACATACTAACTCCACACAAGCAGGGTTAACATTGGTTGAAGACAAGTGCACCATCTACGTGCAGTATGTCTTAGTACACAACGCCACCATGCCCCCCCCCTCCCCGTGGGCAATCTCGGCGAAGTGTCTTGCCCAAGGAGACAACGTGGTTGCCGCAGGTGGGATTCGAACCGAGGACCTCTCAGCTTGCAGCCAGCACCTCTACCTACTGAGCCACTACCTGCCTGTTTGATGAACTCTCAATCTACAGCAACACTAAACCATGCAGAAAATGAACATCTGTTCCGCACATAGGTGCAGAACGGAAATCATTGATGTACTATTTTTTATAAAGAAGCGAACTGCCAGCAATAGCTAAAAATTGTCCCCAGTGTTCCAATGGTCAAGGGGAACTCAGGGGATGAAATAGTAACAAGGGTTCCCTCACAAATTTGTTTGTCAATAAAATGCGTTCTTTTTTTTTTGTTGATAGTTGTCAAATGACTTGCTAAGTGTCCTAATAACAGTTTTAATAGACGAGAAGGCATGTAATAAACACAGAACAACACTCGTGTGAATTGGTTAATTGATATTGCATGAGTGCCAGCGTGGAAGGATAAAACAAGAGGCTGCGGGCCTCGAGTTTTATCCTTCCACGATGACACAAGTGCCATATTGATTAACCCATTCACCAGACCTCTGCGAGGCTTCGAGATTCAGTTTGAATCCATCGACGGGTATTCAAAATTTTGAAACTATATTGCAGTTTTGGTATAGTTGTTACTGCAATGGTTTATTGATGAATTCCCTCAAATACAGTTGTCAAATACTAATATAAGATCATAATATAATAACCAGGTACAAGAATATTTTCGTTTCGTCCTGTTAGAATTGTAATCTGTTCTCGTCGAGTCGGCGAATGTTATCTTTAAATCCTCACAGAATAACAATATAATAATAAAAGCAAATGTGACCAGTGGCGACCAGATTTCAATTTAAGGGGAGGGGGGGTCCAAGGTCGAGATGCCAAACACCGCAGACCTGAGCTAGAGGAGGATAGGGGAGGAGGTAGTTCAGCGATCTGAATATAGTGGTTACCCCCTGTAAGCGGGTCGCCACTACATTCAGATCGCTGAACTAGGGAGGAGGGTGTCCCCCTCCCATTTGTGTGTGGCGGAGGACGTCTGGGAATCTTCCCAGGAAAAATGTTCATATTTGGACGCCCTGGGAACGATTTCTAAGTGTTTCTACAACACCTGACATGATGTGTATTGTTGTGTGCCATTTGCGGATGTGACTCACAATTCCTTCTGTTGGAACTCACATGCCGTTACGTGTTACTCAATTTATTTACATTAATATTACGTCATGGATCCCCACGGGAACCCTGGGAAGTGAAACAGTGCCTTTTCACTGCGGTAAACAGGCTCTATTTTATTGGTAAAATAGGACCCAGTCACCAATGCTTGGGAGGTGCAAACGCTCTCTAAAATGGGCAACTTGGCTTATTAATGCTCACCCCTGTCTTGAGTTGATACTCATGTTGTGGTCATGATTAGCCATTGTGCAAAAATATGTGACCTTAAACACCAATAAATTAATTATGTCATGGCATGAAATGCTCACATGCCGTGACTATTAATTGAAAGCCCCATAGAATGTGACTAATCCAAAATACGAAAGTTAAAATGGCGGAAATCCATTCTCTTTTCGATACACAACAGGTTGACAAAAAATATGTATGTAAAGAATGTTCGGCATCATCGTGTTCTGTTTGCTGCTTCAATATAATGGGAGCGAGAATGTGCAATTAAACTACTTATCATTTTGTTGCGATGCATTCCAGTTGGATTGATAATAATCATTGATTGCAAAATATTCAAATGCTTCTAAACGTATCAACCATGTTATGATATATTTACACTGGCACTCCCAATATTACATTCGTTTTTTGTTGCCGAGACAAAAAATCGTGCAGTTCGCTGACTTTACTAGGTATTTAACACAATGTTGGATTCAATTTGGATTCGAATCTTCCTTAAGATTCGATTTGGTATTCGATTTGAGCCAAAACTTAGGATTCACAGGTGCTTACCATTCACATGCATGTGAGTGTTGAAACTTGAATTTTTTTTCCGAAGGGTTCACAGGAATTTGAACAATATAAGATGGTGTAAAAATTCTTTGAAACTCTGAATACTACTTGCATGCCAAAAGCTGACACATTCCTAAAGCAATTTAATCCTTTACCTCCTGAATTGACCGCATCCACCCCCGTAATTTTCAATTTGGCAGTTGAAAAAAAAAAAAAATTCCAAAAGTTTCAACAGAACCATATCATGTAACCCATCATTGGAACAAGCTCAGTGTTCTCATTGAGCTCGTTCCAGTGAGGGGCTTACATGATATGGTTTCATTGACATTTTTTGAAAAATTTTAAAAAACAATAATTAAAATAATAAATTTTGAGATCCTGTGCATTGGGTGAAGGGTTAACATAGGCAAATTTCAATGCATTATTCAGGGAATTGTGCAGATGTCCTGTCTATTTTTTTTCTAACTCTCATACAAATTTTTTTTCAAGAATTTATGTCCGACTGTTGGAGCCTGAGAATTTGCTTCAAAAAATCCCTTATAAGTGAATTAATTCAATTACAGATAGGGTTTCAAGCCATTTCTTCACAATTAATTACAATTCACTTCATTGGAAGACAAATGATTCATAATTCTCCCCACCCTTCCGGCTTTTTAGCTCGCCAACTGAAAATGAGGGCGAGCTCTAGTCATCACTCTTTGCCATCCATTAAGCTGATGCTTGGGGTTTTTTCCCCCTAAATTACGTGGCCATTTTCAGTGAAATTTCTTAAGAGAGATAATTAGATGGAGCATTTTGGTTGCTATCTCCCATATGGAGTGGTGGGACTAAACACCTACTCCAATTTTTTAAAAATCTTCTCATGAACTGATGGATGCAGTGTCTTGAGATTTGATTTTGACCTTCTTTTCAAGGGGTAGAACAAAGTTTGTTAAAAGGAAGTTTGAGGGGCAATATTTGTTCTCATTCTGGGAGAGGTAAGCAGCCTGGCTCCATCCATATGCTCAGTTTTCACAACCCTTGGGCTGAATTGAATAAAATTTGGAACCCACTCTAAGTGAGTGACGACATGTACTTGAATTCAGGAAAGACAGTATGGGCTTCAAGTATGCAACTGGTTAAGCAAATAAATTTTGTGATTGTCTACATAAATTTCCAATAGATTTTTCAGGTTTTCTTTTTAAAATTCATTTTATAGTAATTTACTGGATAATCCATATCTTATTGACAGGTCTGATGTGTACTCAAGGTATGGTGAATGGTTTGTTGTTTTAGAGTTATGTAAAGCATTTAATTTGGTCCAATATGGGCACAACAGGACAAAACATGAACCAACAGGGCAGACCATGCTTTGGTCCTGATCGTCCTGTGGAAGTGAAGAAATGTGTACATTTTCACCTTGCCATATGTGTCACTTAGTGATATGTCTCATTTTTCTGTAACTTAGAAGCAAAGCTTGCAGTTCTCTTGTTTGTTATGGGACTTGCCCACTGATCTTGGCCTCACCTATTGTTCTTGGTCTCTGCCTTGAGATCATACTTTACTCTTTGTTCTTGAGCTCATATTTTATTATGTTCTTGGTCTCATCCTTGAGCTCATGGCTTACCCATTCTCCTTGGTCTTTGCCTTGAGTTCAAACTTTACCCTTTGTTCTTGGTCTCATGCTTCACCCATTGTTCTTGATCTTCCTCTTGAGCTCATGCTCATTGGGGTTTGGTTTCACCCTTAAACTTTTCCTTTACCCATTGTGCTTGGTCTCCCACTCGTGTCATGCATTACCCATTGCTTTTGGTCTTCCCCTTTAGCTCATGCTTTTCCCATTGTTCTTGTTGCTCCCCCTGAGCTCACTCTTTACCCATTGTTCTTGGTCTCCCAGTTTATCAGTGCTTTACCCTTTGTTTTTGGTCTTCCCCTTGAGTTCATGCATTACCCATTGTTTCTGATCCTCCTCTTGAGCTGATGCCTTACCCATTGTTCTTGGTCTCCTCCCTTGAGGTAATTTTTTTACCCTCTGTTCTTGGTCTCTGCTTTGAACTCATGCTTTACCTATTGTTCTTAGTATTCACCTTGAATTTATGCTATACCCTTTCTTGCTTGATCTCCCCCATGAGCTCATGATTTACCCATTGATCATAGTCTCAACTTGAGCTCATATTTTACCATTGTTGCTGGTCTCTCCCTTGAGTTCATGCTATACCCTTTTTTGCTTTGTTTTCCCCTCCTCCCAATTCATGCTTTACCCATTGTCAGAATCTTTTGTCCAAATCAAATGCCTGGTTTGACATTTGGGCGCTCTACGGGAGTGCAAAAATTAATTTGGTGCAATATAAGGAATAATCTTTAAAAATCCTTTCCAGAACCCCCAGTCAGAATCTTTTGATATATGATACACTCCATACTTTTAGTACTTACGGAAGAGACCGGAATTGGTGCCAACATCATTCTTTTGTTTGGCCCAAGTCAGTAAACATTTGAACTGACATCTGTGCAATAAATTCTCATTTTTGAAGATGACAAAACAAATCAATGATGGTTTTCATCATCAACAGTGTAGCAGGATACTGGAAGTGAATAACGGTGGTTTTGGATGTTCAGGGCTGTAACTTTATAATTTTTAAGTAAAATTATTCATGTTCCCCAATTTCGAGATATGCTGAACGTCCTCATTATAATAGGACTCCACTGTTGTTTTGTTAATATTACTTCCCTTCCCTCTCTCGAACCCTCCTGTTATACTCCCAAGCTCTTTCGGCTTTTTTATGGAAGAATCTTTCTTGAGAGTTTAACTTGTAAAGTGGAATAGATATTTCGTTTATCCCCTATGTTTACATCCTGTTCATTACTGTTTAGGACATTTTGTATTCTTGCATCTTCTACCAGATGCATTGTTTTTATCCCCCCCAACTTAAGTCGGGTGGCATATAGTGATTGAAGTGTGGGTGTGTCCTTTTGTGTTTGTCCGAGTCAATAACTCGAAAACTGTTAGGGCCACAGTCATCAAACTTCACACAATTATAAAAGATCATGGGAGGATGTGTCACACACCATAGCCGGGTTCGTACCTTCAAGGTCAAGGTCACATTTCAAGGGCACACTAAAAATCGGTCAATATTCGTGTCTCAGCCATAACTCAGAAACGAATCATAGTACAATTGTTAAACTTTTTACAAATGTTAAGAACAGTCAGAAGTTGTGTCATTTATAATAGTTTCCGCCGCATCTGCAAGGTGAAGGTCACAATTGACCTTCATATGTTCAGGGTCACAAATCGTGTCTCAAGCATAACTCCAAAACTATTAGGGCTACAATCATCTAACTTTGCTCAATTATAAAGGACAACGGGTGGATGTGTCACACACCACAGCCAGGTCCGTAAGGTCAAGATGGAGGGGGGGGGGGGGGGGGGGTGGCATGTGTTACCTTAGTAACATTTTTCTTGTTTCTTCATATGAAGATCTAGCTTTGCATCAGGTGGTTGTTTCTCGGTTACTGACTTTGGGCCTTTGTTGTGCCTGTTATTGGTTAGTTTCCGGTTTTTCCTCTTGATGTCTGTTAATAATGCTTTGGATTCGTATTAATTCAGTGTTTAGTTAAAAACTATAATTGTTTTTTCCATTAGTATACATATTATATCTTATTCCGGTAGTTTAGCTTTAATTAGGTAGTGCTTGGCCACACTTAGGCTCTATCGGGATGCCCTTGAGCTCATGAGGTTCCCTTGGGCCACTTAGGCTTCATTCAAAATTTTTCTTTGCGATGTTTATTCTGTATTATTGGGAGTGCAGCGAACTTATGATTTTCGCTTCATTATTATTGTATTTATTATAATAGTTGGTACTTAATGTAGTCCGGCAAGTCTAGGATTTATGCTTGTTGTTTGCCGGTAGTCACGGCACTCCTTCAATACTTGTACTATGGGATGTGAACGTTGGAAACGAGTGTCGATGTGTGTGGTGGGTGGTGAAGTTCCGATGTAGGAGCTTTCAATGCTGGCTAATACTAGTCTTTCAGTCTCTTTTTCAGAGGAACAAGAACATGGTGATGGTACTTTCGACACCTGTCGATTACGTGCTGCCATCGTCGCACTCTGATGAGTAAACAGAGCAAGCTGCCAAGGTGCTCATGATATTTGCACAGGATTACGGCCGTTAGTTCTATGCATGCAGCTAGCTCGACCGGTGAAGCGGGCGTCCCTATATGGGAGCCGGGCAAGTCTGTTGCGGTTGAGTAGTATAATGTGGGTAGAGCGAGCACCTCGTAATATAAAGCTCACCCAGTGACGATGGCAAAAGGAGAGGAAGCCTGAAAGTTTCTCTACAGGATGCTCGGCGAGACCTGGGTTCAGATCGTGAGTTGGAGGACCCCCTCCGTCCCGTTAGCAGTCAGGGTCGACTGGCCGTTGCGAGAAACTATAATGAGTCTGAACACACGTTGGGATGTTCCTTCCACACTGCAGCCAGGGTTGGCTGTGGTTATGGCTTCTTACATGGAAGCGCACACAAAGGGGATTAGCCTACAAGTTTATAAATGGAATGCTCGGCAAGGTCTAGAGCCAGACCGCAAGCTTGAGAACTCTCTCCGTTCCGGCAGCAGTCGGGGTCAGCTATTTGTGCTTTGAAAAACTTTAGTGTGTTAGGATGCCCATTCACGCTTGCAGTTCAAGACACTCCTTCCACACTGCAGCTGGGGCCGGTTGCAGCTATGGCTTCTTCCTCTGCTTCATCGATGAAGCATGTTAGACCGCAGGCTAGCTATCCGACTTCGCATGTTCATGCTGTTCCACGGAGATGTTCCCAGTCTTCACCACCGAAGTCTGATTAATCTGTAGCTAGTCGTTAAAGGCATTTTTATACCGGACATGCGTCGAAAGATCTGGGGTCAGATCTCTGTCCTGTGAGCAGCATGAAGAAGTAGATAATCAATGCTCTGCAAGCCTCGTTCATGGGCCTGCTGCTGCAGATTGCGCAGCGAGTCACAACATCACAGTAGTTGCAGGTTCTGCCGTCAACAGTCTCTGGTAGTGAGCTGATGGACAGTGCTGGGTTGGTCCAGTCATCTGGACATTTGGATGGTGTTGACCATGTTTTTCAGATGGAACATTCAGATGGTGAGAGGGCTACTGAGGTTGATTCTCCATCCCTCATGGAACGGCACATTAAAACTATGAATTTTTATTCATAAGTTCTTCGAATTTTGTTCCAACTGACAAGGTTGTTTCCTTCCCGGGTCTTTCAGCTCAGGTGTTGAAGGGTTTTGGTCTGATTAACGATGCCTCCCTTGGCTTAGCAATAGTATAAGAAAGGCATTCCTTATGAATAGGAAATCGATAGCTCATAGTTAGGCTGAGACAACTGCCTTGTTTGGATTAGAGCCGTTAGAAGGAGTAAGTACGTCTTTTCCTTCTCTGTTGTATTCCTAGGCGTCGGAGGCATTTAGTGCTATTGTTGACGCCATAGTAGCCTTATGTACTGTTAGAGCAGTCTTTTCTTATACATTAGCGGCTAACGTCATAAGTCTCCATTTAGTGAGCTGTCTAATGCTGCAGGGTAACACACAGATATCTGTCTTCACCGATATATGATTTAAAGTCTGTGTTAGCTATGCTGAGACCGCTAGCTTTTTGGAATAAGGCCGTTAGAAGGAAAGATTACGTTTTCCTTCTTGGTATGGTAGTCATAGGCAATTAGTCCTATTGATGTTGCCTTAGTTTGGCTTATGTGAATTGAGAGCGGTCTGTGTTTATATATCATTAGCGGCCAACGTCATAGTGGCCTTACATATTTTACAGCAGTTTTTAGCTCACCAACTTTAGTTGATTGAGCTTATGGAATGGCTCGATCGGTCAGCGTACGTGTCCAATAATGTTAAAGTTTCTGTTTAGGTCACTTATTCGCCCTATTTCCATATCATGGCTTTTATAATGCTGCTATATGATGATTATTATCATTTTACCATGATTTAACCCCCTCATACCCTACATTTTAGACATTTTTCTTGACATTTTTAGTTGCATTTAGTTTTCTGTTTAGCTCGGAATTTCATGTTTAACTTAGTGTTTAGGTCAGCTGCTGTGCTCCTTCTCTTCCAATGGCACTTATATTCATCATACATTTTCCTCAGTATCATTGTTCCATGATTAACCCCTCATACCCTGCATTTTAATCATTTTTTTTTACATTTTTAGTTGTGTTTAGTTTTCTGTTTAGCTCAGAATTTCATGTTTAACTTAGTGTTTAGGTCAGCTGCTGTGCTCCTTCTCTTCCCATGGCACTTATATTCATCATGCATGTTCCTCAGTATCATTGTTCCATGATTAACCCCTCATACCCTGCATTTTAAACATTTTTCTTGAAATTTTTAGTTGCGTTTAGTTTTCTGTTTAGCTCGGAATTTCATGTTTGACTTGATGTTAAGGTCAGCTGCTGTGCTCCTCTTCCCATGGCACTTTTATTCATCATACATGTTCCTCAGTATCATTGTTCCACCCCTCATACCCTGCATTTTAAACATTTTTCTTGACATTTTTAGTTGCGTTTAGTTTTCTGTTTAGCTCAGAATTTCATGTTTAACTTAGTGTTTAGGTCAGCTGCTGTGCTCCTTCTCTTCCAATGGCACTTATATTCATCATACATGTTCCTTAGTATCATTGTTCCATGATTAACCCCTCATACCGTGCATTTTAAACATTTTTCTTGACATTTTTAGTTGCGTTTAGTTTTCTGTTTAGCTCAGAATTTCACGTTTAACTAAGTGTTTAGGTCAGCTGCTGTGCTCCTTCTCTTCCAGTGGCACTTATATTCATCATACATTTTCCTCAGTATCATTGTTCCATGATTAACCCCTCATACTCTGCATTTTAAACATTTTTCTTGACATTTTTAGTTGCGTTTAGTTTTCTGTTTAGCTCAGAATTTCATGCTTAACTTAGTGTTTATGTCAGTTTCTGTGTTTTACTTTTAAGAGGTTGTGTTTAGGTAAGCTTTGTTGCATGTTATGAGCCTGTTTGATACAGTTCTTGTGTTTGCCAAAGTTACTATCAAAGAGGAATGTTGGTGAGCTATAGGGCGTTGGCGTCCATCTTGTTTCTTATACATTGCGGCAAATGTTGTAAGTTTCCGTTTAGTGAGCTATCAAAGGCCCAGGTGACACAGATATTTGTCTTCATGGAGATGAAGACTAATAAGCTGCAGACTACTGTCTTTTTGGAATTATGGCCATTGGAAGAGCGAGCCTTTATTCCTTATCTTGAGTGACTAATGTTGTAAGTCTCTGTTTAGTGACCTTTCAAAGTTGCAAGTTTCACCGAGATATCTGTCTTCATGGGATGAAGACTTATTAGCTGCACTAGCTAATCTGAGATTGCTGTCTTATTGGAATTAGGGCGGTTAAAAGGAAAGAGTACGTTGTTTCCTTCTCGGTGTTGTATTCTTAGGCGTCTGGGGCTTTTAGTCTTTTGATGACGCCTTATAAGAATCAAGTGCGGCCCTTTTTCCCTTAACTTGAGCGACTAATGTTGTAAGTCTCCTAGAGTTTTCCAAGATGCAAAAATTACACTGAGATATCTGTCTTCACGGAGATGAAGTCTTCTAAGCTACGTTAGCTAGGCTGAGACCGCTGTCTTTTGGGAATAGAATCGCTAAGGAAAGAGTTCATTTTTTCCTTTCTTGTCACAGACTTTAGTCTTATTGTTGACACTATAGTAGCCTAGCTAGAATTATTATGGGCGGTGTTTTTTTCTCTATCATTAGCGGCTAGCATTGTAAATCTTCTTTAGTGAGCTTCTAGGGCTGCAGTTAACAGCCATTTAATTGTCCTCATGAATAGGAAGACCTTTAGATGCTTCAGCCAGGCTGAGACCGCTGTCCTATAGGACAAGGTACCGTTACAAGAGAAGAGTTTGTTCTCTTCTTAGCGGTATTGTTTTTATACGCCCGTTTGAAAAACGGGACGTATCATAGTATGGCGTTGTCTGTCCGTCCGTCCGTCCGTCCGTCCATTTGGTTTCCAAACAATAACTTTAGTATTTGTTTTCCGATCGGCTCCAAATGTGGTATGTGGTTTAATCACAACAAAATACAGGTCAGGTTCGAATATGGGGTCGGTCCCAACATTTTTCGCCTGAATTATGGCCCCAGTTGGACTTAGAATTTGTCAAATATTTGGTTTCCGGATGATAACTTTAGTATTTGTTTTCCGATCGGCTCCAAATGTGGTATGTGGTTTAATCACAACAAAATACAGGTCAAGTTCGAGTATGGGGTCGGTCCGAACATTTTTCGCCTGAATTATGGCCCCAGTTGGACTTAGAATTCGTCAGATATTTGGTTTCCGGATGATAACTTTAGTATTTGTTTTCCGATCGGCTCCAAATTTGGTATGTGGTTTAATCACAACAAAATTCAGGTCAAGTTCGAATATGGGGTTGGTCCGAACATTTTTCGCCTGAATTATGGCCCCTGTTGGAATTCGTCAAATATTTGGTTTCCGGATGATAACTTTAGTATTTGTTTTCCGATTGGCTCCAAATTTGGTATGGTGGTTTAATCACAACAAAATACAGGTCAGGTTTGAATATGGGGTCGGTCTGAACAATTTTTGCCTGAATTATGGCCCCTATTGGACTTAGAATTCGTCAAATATTTGGTTTCCGGATGATAACTTTAGTATTTGTTTTCCGATCAGCTCCAAATTTGGTATGTGGTTTAATCACAACAAAATTCAGGTCAAGTTCGAATATGGGGTTGGTCCAAACATTTTTCGCCTGAATTATGGCCCCTGTTAGAATTCGTCAAATATTTGGTTTCTGGATGATAACTTTAGTATTTGTTTTCCGATTGGCTCCAAATTTGGTATGGTGGTTTAATCACAACAAAATACAGGTCAGGTTTGAATATGGGGTCGGTCTGAACAATTTTTGCCTGAATTATGGCCCCTATTGGACTTAGAATTCGTCAAATATTTGGTTTCCGGATGATAACTTTAGTATTTGTTTTCCGATCGGCTCCAAACTTGGTATGTGGTTTAATCACAACAAAATACAGGTCAAGTTCGAATATGGGGGTCGGTCTGAACAATTTTTGCCTGAATTATGGCCCCTGTTGGACTTGGAATTCTTCGTCAAATATTTGGTTTCCGGATGATAACTTTAATATTTGTTTTTCGATTGGCTTCAAACTTGTTAGTCTTTTTCTCAAATGACTGAAAAATTTAGTCATTTCACAAAATCACTGATTTCAAAGTCTGACCGTAATATATATATATATGCCAGTATAAATTTCTCGCACTCTAAAAAAATTGCAAATGTGTTAAAATGGTACAATTTGAACAGTTCACGGGCGTATGATGCAATGCCCAGCGGTGCTCTTGTTGTGTTAGTTGTCTGTTGCTTTTAGCCCTATTGATAACGCCACATTAACCTAGTGTGATTAATGAGCATTCTTTCGAATGCCTATAGTTAACTCCTTTTCAGGAATATATTTCCTGCTATAATCAGAATGAGGTGCAAGGAGTTCATCTAGGTTTTTATGATCGGGTTCCGGAACATAGTTTTTCGTCTCCCGCTTCATTTTTATCCAATCTTTTGTTTTGGATTATATTTCCACTCTGTGGATTGGATATTATGGCTATATGGTGTATTATTTGGTGCCATGGCGTACTGTCTTGATTTCAAGGGATATGTCGTGCTGTTTCAGCGGGTATATTCCTTGCAATAGTGCCATGTGCATCATGTCCCCCTCCGTCCTTAGTGGTATTATGGAGTTGGTCAGACGTGAGGGAGCCCTACAGTTTCTATATTGTTCTAGATAACTAACACTAAAGCATTACAAGTTGCGCCGGGTTAGTGTGATTCTGCTTGCTTTGACTAACTAGAAGTTTTTTAGCTGTATTACTCTTTACTGAGAATAGCAGCAGCAGTATAGCTTTGGAAATGTAGCTTGAAGTTTCCTTTTTCTATAGTGGAAAAGAAATTTGCCACTGTTCCAAGCTTTAGTATTATTGCACCGGCCTTTCATATCTAGCGATTCAAAGTAATGCAAGTGAGGGGGGGTCGATATGATTTATACGTCGAAACCCCCCGTTCCCCCCCCCCCCCTCTTCCCTCCCTATCCAATATGTTAAGAGGTGATTACAGGACAGGACGCAGTTCTCTTCCTGAAAGCCTTGTATGCATTCAATTATATGCATGTCTTTCATTGCTCTTCAATTGGCAGGTGGGTTGTGGTCATCAGGGGTGCATCCACTCTTTAGTTGGTTTGCTTCCTGTGGTTGGTTGTTCACAAGTTTTATACAAGCGTATGATTCCTGAACAGTAACTGTTTTTGGATTCCAAATTCTTTCATGAATACATTCAGTTGATATTGCTAGCCTTCGTGTATGCGACATTCTCCAAATGTGGCAATTAGTCCACTCGGAGAAGTTTTGCTCAGAGTTGTCTGCTTTTGTTACGATGTGGGAGTCTATTCTTCAGGTTATTATTTATTCCTTCAGTTTCTTGGTTAGATTTTGTATCGCTTGGTCACGCTGTTGATACAGGTTGTATCCAGACGAGTATACAGACGGGATTCTATTGATTGCATGCATAATATGTATTTATTATTAGGCAGACGTATTATTGAATAGATTCTTTTATATTCTTGCTCTGAGTTAGTATAAAGCGTATGAGAATTTTGGGGCTAGTTGGATCAGTTATGGAGTTTCCTACAGGCCGTCTATGCATATGTTATCTATTTTTGGCTTAATTATTCAGAGTGGTATATTTCTCTGAACAGTCATTGGTTTTAATGGACCTAGGGAACAATGAATTATTTGGAGACTGTCCAAGTCCGTTTTTTTATTCGTATCCCCTTCCAGGTTCTGAATCCAGTCTTCAACTGGAAGCGGTACACTTGCAGAATCCTATTCTCATAGAATTGAATGGTTACAATTTGGAAGTTCATTATTGGAATTAATTGTACACCTGAACGTGGTCACCTGTTAGTTGGCTCAGAAGCGTATAAGTTCTATCAGATAACTTTCGATTGGGATTCAATTGGACAAGTTTAACCCTTTGCGACTACGGTACGTAATATTACGTACGGAAATTCTGGTGGATTGCGACTACGGTACGTAATAATACGTATTCCGACTTTTAACGATTGCGTTTGACGTCGCAAGAGCTTGATGATTCTCTATGACGTTAGAACGTCATGATTACCGTAGTCGGAAAGGGTTAAGGTTGTACATATTTATATCACCAGTTTTTGACCTATTTACGTATTCCGGATGTGGCATATATTTAGAAGCTTGCGATTTTAATAACCGGGATCCCCACGATATAGCTTTAACTGCTGATGTGGCATTAAGCACCAATAATTAATTATAATTAATAACCAAGTGCCTTTTAGGCAAATATTTATATTATATTTTCTTCTGTACCGCTTTTTCACTGATTCCAGGCCGCTTCCCTCTTTGTTTTGAAGATTAGGTGGGGGAGAGGGGGGATTTCTCTTTACCTCTTCTGGCCTTGTATTAAGTGTGTAACTATGAGTGAAGCTGTTATCGTCTATACGATGTGTGTTTGTGGGCATTAGTCTCTCACTCCCAGACATGCTTTTCCTAATTTTAAGTGTCTTATTCCAGACTAGCCTTAAAATTGGGGGCTTGTTACACCCAATTAGCGTATTCATTTATGCTAAGTAATTGAGAATTACATGGATATTGCTCCTTATTTCGTGGTATGTCTTCTCTATTGTTGTTTAGAGAGACATATATGTAATTCCTTAAAATTTTAATCTCCTTTTCACCTTGGGAGTTCTAATGCAGGCTAAGGAGCTGAATTTTGGTCTGCTATTCCTTTAAGTTTAAGGCCCTCCGCCTTTTTACGATTCAGCTAAGTCTGGGCCATTGGTTTTAGTATAAAAATATGACAAATTTAAAGTAATTTGTATATTTTTTATATTTACCAATGGCCCAGACGGGGATGGCCCTCCCATGAGTGGGCACTTCTACCTCCCCGCTGAGTTATAACATTAGTAGGCACAACTAGGAAGGACTTTTAATTTTCGGTACTGTATGCAAATTTTGGGGATTGGAGGGGTTCAAAATTTGTGTTTGGCCCTTGATAATATTGAGGTTTCACCAGCTAAGTCTGGGCCATTGGTAAGTATAAAAAATATACGAATTACATTAAATTTATCATTTCTAGCTCAATTTTGTCAAAGCCAAATTTGAGGTATTGTCATGGCCAGACCTGTTAACTGTCCCGGTTTCACCGTGAGTCTCCCGGTTTGAGGCACCAACTCCCGCCCTCACGGTCACTTCCTATTTTCTCCCGATTTGACACTTTTCAAAATAGTTGTTCTGAAATCCATCACATTTTACTGTTTACAAATTTCTGAAATCTCGGACACGCGAGATTACAAACATTTGTGTGAATGTGTTCAATGACGTCTGATTCGGCTGTGATCGACTCCGGTCCTCCTAAACACCAGAATACCCGGAATTACATGTTTTATGTCGTATTTTTCACTCTTTGCTTATTATTTTAAATATTTAATCACAGAGTTGTGAAAACTGTTCTCATAAAGTATCCAGAGAAGTTCTATGTTGCCATTCCCCTTATCATTCACCCAACTACGAACTGATTTGTGGTGTCAGAATTCTCTGGTTCACAGCATCAACACGCCGTTGGCCATAAGCATCACCCAACTGGCTTATTGTCACTGTCTTTGTTGGCAAACCTTCCAAAATACAACATAAGTTTATTTTATATGTATGCAACACCAGCTATGAGAGGAGTGTGATAAACACAATGGTCATCGATTTTTTTTTCGATTCCGGGTAATTCTGGTGTTTAGGGGGACCCATCGGTTTCTGCAAAATTCTGCATCTTTCAATGGCGAGTCTTGTGTTCTATTTTGAAAATTAAGCAAGTTGTCAAGTTGGTCACGTTATATAAATTTATGATGCAGAATACTTGTTGGAAACGATAATTTATCAAAGATACACATTTACTTGACACAATACAAATAAATTGTGTTTGCTGGTAAAATAGAGTGCCAGTTATGCGTGATTGAAGTGTGAAGTAAATACTGCAAACATTTGATTTCCAGTCGGTTTTAAAAATTTTTAAATCTCATATGCAGATGAAATATTGACTGAAATGTATCGTGGTAATTGTGAATAATTTGGAAAAAAATATAGATTTACGATTTTATAAGGTAAGTTGAGTTTGGAATCGTATTCTTTGTGAAATAAATTACTGAAGTTGTAATTTACATGAATAAATGGCATGAACGAAGAAGGAATGCTTGTGTTGGTTCTTGAACGTTTTGGTCCTGGGACGTTTTGGCCCAAGATGTTTCAGCCTCCAGGTTTTGAAGCACCGGGATGGGCTTGCATGAGCAAGGAAAAATGGCTGGGGGGAGGAGGTTTGGTACAAAGGCTAGATAGGCATCCACTCACATTTGTGTGTGTGTCGGGGGGGGGGGGGGGGGGGGGGGGGGGGGGGGGGGGGGGGCTTGGACCAGTGATATTCATATTTGTATGCTTTTACTGACAAATACCATTAAAAGTGTTAAAATAAATTATTAAAATGAAATATAATGCATTTGGGTTGGGGGGGGGGGGGGTGCACGAGTGGGACCATGGTAGGCATAACAAGGAAAATATTGATGTATTGGCCGTGTGCAAAAATCTCACTGACAAGCATCCAAATCTCACTGAGAACTCATCAAAATCTCACTGACAGTCACCTTCAGAGGTTAACAGGTCTGGTCATGGCCCGTCTGTCCGTCCGTCGCGCCGTCAACACAACTCGGGCTAGAGGCCATATTTATGAATCGATCTTTACGAAACTTCTTGGGTACCTTTGTTATCACAGTGGGACGAGAACAAGTGTTTTTGGGTCCGGTCCGAAATTCAAGACTGCCGCTGGCAGCCATTTTGTACAAAATTAGGTGCAATCAGATTTTTGCGCTTAACTTCCATATGAAAGCTCTGATTTGAATAATTTTTTGTATGAATGTTTAGTACCATGGGATACATCACATATAATACGGGTTTTTTCTCGTGCGTAAATTATGCAAATTAGACTAACTTGGATTTATTTAGTGTTACTTTCAGCACTGTTAGTGCAAATGCCAATACAGCTCGGGCTAGAGGTCGTATTTATGAACCGATCTTTACGAAACTTCTTGGATACCTTTATTATCACCATGGGACGAGAACAAGTGTTTTGGGGTCTGAAATTCAAGATGGCCACTGGCAGCCATTTTGTACAAAATTAGCTGCAATCAGATTTTTGCGCCGAACTTCCATATGAAAGCGCTGATTTGAATAATTTTTTGTGTGAATGTTTAGTACCATGGGATACATCACATATAATATAGGTTATTTTCTCATGCATAAATTATGCCAATTAGACTAACTTTGATCTATTAAGTGTTACTTTCAGCACTGTAACTGCAAATGCCAATGCGGCTTGGGCTAGAGGCTGTATTTATGAACCGATCTTTACGAAACTTCTTGAGAACCTTTGTTATCACTGTGGGTCGAGAACGAGTGGTTTTGGGTGCGGTCCGAAATTCAAGATGGCCACCAGCAGCCATTTTGTACTTTAGTTAGTGCAATCAGTTTTTTGTACAGAACTTCTGTATGAAAGTTCTTTTTCTCGAGCAGAAATTATGCAAATTAGATGAACTTTGATTTGTTCAGTTCTACTTATACACAGTAAGTGCACATGTCAATACGGCTCGGGCTAGAGTCTGTATTTATGAACCGATCTTCACAAAACTTCTTGGGGTACCTTTGTTATCACCTTGTGACAGGAACAAGTGTTTTGGGGTGGCTTTGTTATCACTGTGCTATGAGAACAAATATTTTTGGGTTCAGTCAAACCCACTCTGGGACTCAAAGATTTCTTTTCTAGTTTAGCATCTAACTGTCACCCCACCTTTACAATACTTTGCCTATTTATTTGTTACAGGCTACGGTCAGCATCTATGTACAGACCGTTACAATACTTCACATGTACCTTTGTTATCAGGTCATTACCTAGATGTTTGTCATTTGCTCTGTCACATACTATACATGTACATGTCTTAAGCAAGTTGAGCTACAGTGTCATTGACACTTTCATTTTAAGTTTGCATTGGTTATAAAAAGCGAACATGCGGCAGCCAAAAGGACCATGCGGGAGGGCCTGAGAAACAGATTTTTAATTTTTTTATGTCTAACTTTAACCTTTTTAAGTTGTATTCAATTACAGGTCATTCAGGTTGATGTAGAGTATGTTAGAATAGCAGCTTTAAAGGTGATATTTGATTTGCTTCATTTCTATGGATTGGAAATTGTTGCTTTTGATGAGAATACAAACAAGGACCAGACCAACACAAATAATAATAATACCGCCATGTCAGATGAAACGATTGATTCTACAAGAACCGATACAATGGAATACTCACAAGATGATACAGAAGAGGATGAGCAAAATGATGCAACAGATAGTCCTCTCAGTGATTCAACTAAGAACATCAGTTCTGAAGCAGCAACTAAACTTGTCGCAATCATTGTGAAATATCTTGATAGCGAGGTTTGTGACTTAAATTGTATAGCTTTCAACTGGTTCATTGTTTGAAGTCAGTATAAAGACTCCATTACAATAAATAATGTTGATGCAATATGCTTTTCTTCTTAGTATTTCCTTGATACAGTGGAGTCCACTAAATTGGATATCTCTTAACTGGTTTAGTGCTAGAAGCCACTATCAGGGCTTTCAAAAAAACGAGGGTACCAGCTGGTATCAGTGCAAAAGCCAACATTTTCCTTGCATGTGTTCCATACTCAGTCAAACACAAATAATATTTTGTTTATACGAATTTGTTCTATGACAAATTATTGGAGAGTGCCTGTTGGCACTCTCCAATAATTTGAAATAGAACAAATTTTAATGAACAAATTCAGACCACCAAAAATAATCTAGCCTTCAACCAGTTAATTGAATAACCTTGTTAATTGAATATACTTTCCAACCAGAAAACCATTTACCATACCTTCAGTATAAATTTGACCTGTTAAATTCATATAGGTTACAGAGTAAACAACTCTTAATTGAATATTTAATCTTGTAATGTACTGAGTCAAAAAAGAAAGTATAATAAACTTTTAAGGAGCAATTTTTTTAGTATTACCGACTTTAATCCCAAACAAATTATTATAAATTCATATTTCGAGTCTAGCTGTATGAATTTGCATAATTACAAGCTCTTACTGTTGCCAGTGTCAAGTCAGAACATTGCAATTCAGACATGGGGTGAAATGAAAAGTTCGCACATCCAGTCAATAGTGTGTATGTCCACCGTTTGCCTCTTGGATGGCGAGACATCGACAGTGCATGGACCTGACAAGTCTCTGGATGTCATACTGTGGTTTTGCATTCCACTCCTGCCTTAGAAAATTACATAAATCGCCTAACGTCTGAAGATCATGAAGTCGTACCCGATGGTCCAATTGATCCCAAAGATGCTTGATTGACAACAAGTCTGACTTAAGAAAGTCACAACAGATACGTGACATCGGGCATTGTCTTGCTGGAATAACTGCAATCCAACGTTAGCATTGAACAACGGGACAACAACAGCATTAAGAATTTCATCCCTATATCGCTGTCCATTCAGATTACCATCAATCATGATCAACTGCATTCGATGGTGCAAGGAAATTCCTGCCCAAACCATTTCACTACCCCTGCCAAAACGGTCGCATTCCTGCATGCAAGCATCAGAAAACCGTTCTTGTTGGCGATACACTATTGCCCTACCATCAACGTGCTGTGATTCATCACTAAAAAGAACTCCAACGCTGCTGAGCCCAGCGAACATGCTGACAAACCCATTCCATTCTGACGGTACGATGATGTTGGGTAAGGATTGGTCCATGGTATGGATGCCTACTTTGGATGCCGTGTTCAGTGAGTCTGTTGCGGACAGTTTGTGCACTGATTCTATTGTTAGTTCTACCAGGAGTAATTGCTGCTGTCCTCATCGCTGGAGGGAAGCGATCCCACAAGTGAGACATCCCGTTGTGTCTGTCTTGTGCAGTGATTGTAACTCTTAGTCGACCTGAATGCGGTCAGTTGGCAGTAGATCCAGTGGTTCTATACCTTCCAATGAGACGGTAAATAGTGGCCACAGTGACTCCGAACTCAGCAGCGAGCTCATCTGGAAGTATCCCACCCTCATGCATACCAATGGCAACCTCTGATTTTCGGTTAACCTTGGCATTTATTTTAAATGTCGGAAAACAAAAACTTGCGTGTTTTCTCAATAACCCAGGCTCTCGAGCACAACATAACACAAAGAAAATCATCGGTCACCCATTCAATTTGTCATTCTCGGGTAGCACATGCTATTTTGAAATCAGTAGCAAAATTGTATACGGTTTGATGGACAACAACATGTCATTAAACTCTTTGCACGACTTCTTCTCCACAAACATGCAACATTAGAACTATTATATTTCATTCTTTATGCTATTTTTTCACATTTGTTTCAATTAAACTTTCTTTTTTGACTCTGCATATATTGAGAAATTACCATGAACATCCCTGAATACACTTTGTTCATAGACCTATTTGGGGGCGTGGTGGCTCAGTTGGTAGAGGTGCAGGCTGCAAGCCGAGAGGTCCCCGGTTCGAATCCCACCTGCGGCAACCGCGTTGTGTCCTTGGGCAAGACACTTCACCACCATTGCCCATGTGGGGGCACGGTGACGTTGTGTACTAAGGCGTACTGCACGTCGGTGGTGCACCTGTCTTCAACCAATGCTAACCCTGCTTGTGTGGAGTTGGTATGTTGGGGAGCTGACAGTTGCTCGCCGTTGCTCGGTGGTTCTCTCTGGGTACTCCGGCTTCCTCCACCCATAAAACTGTCACGGTCATGGTTAGCCATTGTGCAGAAATATTTGACCTTAAACACCAATAAATAAATAATATAAATAAATAGACCTATTTGACCTCTGTAATCCAATACAGGCATTTAATCTATTATATCTTATTTGACCAAGTTCCATGTCCTCTATCAAACAATATACAATAGAATAAATGCTCAGTTTTTCTCTGTAATACAGGAAAGGTAACCAAATCCCTCTTCATTGAAAACTCCTGTTTGTTGAAAAATGTTCACTGAATTCCTTGAAAGTCCTGGAATTTCGAAATCCCTTACCAAGGACCTGGAGAGTCCTCGAATATTGGAGCCTTTCGTGAAAATGCTTGAAAATATTTGTGGTTTAAAACAAAGGGAGCAGATTTTTATGCCCCCGCAATTAATAGTCCTGGGGCATATTGTTTTACCCCTGACTGTCCATCTGTCCGTCCATCCGCCCGCATTGTTTGTTTGGCTAACTCCTTTCACAGTTTTCAAGCTAGGACTTTCACAGGATGTTTATACATATATCGGAGGTGTGCATATTGTCAGGATTTTGATTCGCTTCAGTATTTCACAAAATTACAGGTTGTTGAACTTGGTCAGTTTTTTGTAGAATTTCTCCTGTATTGTACGTGGTTTGTGTGTGGTAGACTTTGCTTGGCATCATATGTGATTTAGAGATACAGCTCATGTACGAGTAACAAATCGGTTTGCTCTTCAACCTTCTGAGTCCATGTGCTGTGCGGCAGTCTAGTTGTTTTTAGCTCACCTGACTTTCAGTCAGGAGAGCTATAGTAATCACTCACTGTCCAGCGTCCGTCGTCGTCTGTGAACATGGTGTTTGCGTCTTCTCCTCCCAAACTGCTGAACCAATTTAATTGATATTTGAGATAATAGTTTGTTATGACATCGCAATTTGATTTTGTTCAAATCAAGTTGCCTCGCCCGTGGGTAGGGCCACACCCAAAAAGTGTGCTGAAATCTTAAAAAATCTTCTTCTCATGAACCAGCAGTAGCAGAGACTTGATATTTGGTGTGCAGCTTCCTATTGAGGTGTAGACTCAGGTTTGTTCAAGGGAAGTTTGTGGAGCTATACTTGGCATCGTTATGGGAGGGGCAAAATTTTTGGCCCTGCCCAAAATTTCTATTTTCCAAACCGAGAGGCTGATTTGAACCAAATTTTATGTGAGGGCTTATTGGGTCATAAGTACCTAATTTATGCTGATTTTTTTTTTCCCGTGGCCCCATGGGAATCGCAGGAGCTAAAAATAGAAAAAAATTAAAACGCCCATATCTCCAAAACTGCACGGCACCAAGAATTTTTATTTGGTGTGAAGCTTCCTTAGTACCAACAGAAAGAATTGGTAAAAAAAAATTGCCATCGGTTTTATCATAGGGTACAGTTTCGGGACTTTGAAAAAGTGCTGAGTCAGCACTTTTTAACACTGTAGGCAATGGGAAAAACATTAAAAAATCTTCTCCAAATCCAGCAGGCAGAATCTTTTGATATTTGGTATGCAACATTGTAGGGTGGATCTGATTCAAGTTTTTCAAATTGGCCCCCTGGATTCACATTTGGGCTCAGTATAGAAGCCCGAATTCGAACTTCAGGCAAATTTCTTAAAAAATCTTCTCCAGATCCAGCAGGCAGAATCTTTTGATATTTGGTATGCAACATTGTGGGGTGGATCTGATTCAAGTTTGTTCAAATCGGCTCCCTAGATTCATGTTTGGGCTCACTATAGAAGCCCAAATTCGAACTTAGTGCATTTCAGGCAAATTTCTTCAAAAATCTTCTTCTCCAGATCCTGCAGGCAGAATCTTTTGATATTTGGTATGCAACATTGTGGGGTGGATCTGATTCCAGTTTGTTCAAATCGGCCACCTGGATTCATATTTGGGCTCAGTATAGAAGCCCGAATTCGAACTATGTGCATTTCAGGCAAATTTCTTTAAAAATCGTCTTCTCAAGATCTAGCAGGCAGAATCTTTTGATATTTGGTATGCAACATTATGGTGTGGATCTGATTCAAGTTTGTTCAAATTGGCCCCCTGGATTCATATTTGGGCTCAGTATAGAAGCCTGAATTCGAACTTTGTGCATTTCAGGCAAATTTCTTAAATCTTCTTCTCCAGATCCAGCAGGCAGAATCTTTTGATATTTGGTATGCAACATTGTGGGGTGGATCTGATTCAAGTTTGTTCAAATCGGCCCCCTGGATTCATATTTGGGCTCACTATAAAAGCTCGAATTTGAACTTAGTGCATTTCAGGCAAATTTCTTAAAAAATCTTCTCCAGATCCAGCAGGCAGAATCTTTTGATATTGGGTATGCAGCATGCTTAGGGGGGTGAGATTCAAGTTTGTTCAAGCCAAGTCCCTGGGTTCATATTTGGGCTCACTGTGGTAGCCCGAATTATAACTTAGTTCAAAATGAGGAATTTTCTTTTGAAATCTTGTTCTTCAGATCCAGCAGTCGGAATGTTTTGATATTTGGTATGCGGCATCCTTAGGAGGGTGAGATTCAAATTTGTTCGAGCCATGTCCCTAGGTCCATATTTGGGCTCAATGTGGGAGCTTGAATTGTAACTTAGTTCGAAATGAGGAATTTTCTTAAAAAATCTTCTTCTTCAGATCCAGCAGTTGGAATGTTTTGATATGTGGTGTGTAGCATCCTTGGGGGGGGGGATTCAAGTTTGTTAAAGCCAAGTCCCTGGATCCATATTTGGGCTCCCTGTGGGAGCCCGAATTATAACTTAGTCAATATGAGGAATTTTTCTTTAAAAATCTTCTTCAGATTCAGCAGTTCAGTTGGAATGTTTTGATATGTGGCATGCAGCATCCTTAGGGGGTGAGATTCAAGTTTGTTCAAGCCAAATCCCTGGGTTCATATTTGGGCTCACTGTGGGAGCACGAATGATAACTTAGTTCAAAATGAGGAATTTTCTTTTAAAATCTTCTTCAGATCCAGCAGGTGAATGCTTTTGATATTTGGCATGCAGCATCCTTAGGGGGATAAGATTCAAGTTTGTTCAAGCCATGGCCCTAGTTCCATAAAATTTGTCTCTCATGACTTCATTCCTTTGTAGTGTTGATGAACCATGTCTAACTGAATGTGACCCCCAAATACTTCTTTGAACCACTTTGGCCGGTGAGCGATTAAGGCACCTTGGGGCCTCTTGTTTATATTCTATTACTGTAGTATACTGTAGGATACATGGATTGTTATTCCGGTAGTATAGCTAAAAAAAATTGGATTTTGACCACACTTAGGCTCTATCGGGACGTCCTTGGGCTCTTAATGTTCCCTTTGGGAACTTGGGCATTTTTTCAAAAATTTTTGTTTGCAAAAAATTATTTTGAATTTAATTATGATTGCTATTATTCATGTATCTCAGTTATATTTATATTTTGTTGTGGAGTTTGGAGGACTGATACCGACTTTAGTTGATACACTTCTGCGGACTCTTTTCATTCTTATGTTGCACTGGGATGACTGATGTTGGAGTAGGGTGTCGCGGTACGTTGTTGACGGTGAGGTTCTGAGGATCAGAGTCTCTCACTGCGTTTTAATCATTCCGTCAGTTTCTATTTCAGAGGAACATGAACATAGTGATGATATTCTGACACCCATCCAAGTGTGCTACCGTCGTCGCGCTCCATGGAGCATATAGAGCTAGCTGCAGTGCTCATTATTGCAAGAGTTGGGGCCTTTTGTTAAAGGTTTTAATCTCTTACAAGCAGCTAGCTCGACCGGTGAAGCGGTACTGCGTCTGTGGTTGTGGGTGTTGTGACGCCGGGAACGTCAGTTGCCGTCTAAGAAGTGGATTGGGTAGAGCGAGCACTATAATATAAATAGCTCACCCAGCGATGACAGAAATAGGGTGGAAGTCAACAAGTTTTTGTACTCGGCGAGGTCTGATAGACCGCGAGTGGGAGAGGCCCCCCTCCTCTCTAATCTAGCAACGTCTGGGGTCAGATGTTGTTTTGAGAAACTTGCACAAGTCGGAGCATATGTCCGCCCTCCACTCGGGACGCTCTGTTTAGTCTGCAGTCGGGGGCTGCTTCAGTCACGGCTTCCTCCGCTTCAATATTTAAGCACACACGACCGCATCCTAGTTACCCGACTTCGGATATCCAGCCTGTTGCATGAATAAGGAACCACTCTTTGCCCGTGAAGTCGGACCATCCGGTAGCTAGGGAGACAAGGCCAGTCAAGGCTTCCTCCGCTACGTTTCACAAGGCCAAAATGAAGTTTTCTGGTTGGAAACTTGCACAAGACGGAGCATAAGGACACTCCGTCTAGTCTGCAGCCGGGGTCGGCTTCAGTCACAGTTTCCTCCGCTACGTTATTTAAGCACACACGACCGCATCCTAGCTACCCGACTACGGATATCCAACAACCTGTTGCACGAAAAGGAACCACTCTTCGCCCGTGAAGTCGGACCATATGGTAGCTAGGGAGACGAGGCCTTGATCAGCGGGACGTTCGGAGTAAGGATCTGTTTCCGACACACCGTCCCAGGAGCAGCATGCGGCTAAGGAACGGAAGACCACTGCTCCTCAGGCCTCGATGACGGACTTGCTGTCGCAGATTGCGCAGCTGATCACAGCATCCCAGCAAGTGCAGTTGCAGCCTCTCTCAGAATCTGAGCTGTCGGACGGTGCTGGTTCGGTCCAGTCGTCTGTTCACGCAGATGCAATGGACCAAGATTCGCAACTGATTCTCTCGGATGGTGAAAGGGATAAGGAAGAGGATTACCCTTCCCTTTCGAAACAGTACATGCACTACATGGTTGCGATGGCTTTCATCCATTAATACTACCCTGATTTTGTTTCGCCGAATCAGAATGCTGCAACGACAAGAGAGAAACCGCTGGCATCGTTAGCCGCAGACTTTATCCAGACAACGGAGGAAGTCCTTTTTTTCCAGTTCAGTTTATGCAGGTGTCGCAGGCCTTCGGCCATATAGACAACGCTGAATTTACCCTCTTGAGTGCGAGGAAGAAGGCGGTTTCTTATCTTCATCTTCCGTATGCATACCATTTTTTGGACCACGTTCATTTAATAATGGTCGGGGAAGATGTTCAGATAGTTCTTCTGTGTTTGGATGAGCAGGCCGGGGATCTAGAGGTATCCTAACCTGTATCATTCACTATTCGCTGACACACATGAGACGGCAATTTCTTCAAATAGAGCGAATTTGGACGTTATGTCTTCTGTAGATCACCTTACAAGAGCTATGGCACAACGTCTCAAGGGAAAGGAATTTGAGGATGTTTATACCTCTCTTAGAGTTCTTTCCAGGGCAATTATGTATACCACCTATAACTCCGCCCTAACAGTGGCTAATCTGGAGTTAATCAGACGTGATGCTGCCCTTGCGTCGTCATCACTGATAAGATGACAAGGTGAAAAGCTCTCTCTGAGTCGCTCCGGTTTTTGACATTTTAGTTTTCGACGACAAGCTTTTGTTAGTCTTTGAACAGGCTACTAAGAAAGTGTCTAGTGCTCTGCTTTTGAAGGCGGCGTATCAACGACCCACTTCAGCAGACAAGAGTAAGGAGGGTGATCCAGACAAAAATTGTCAAAAGGAAACTCCTCACGAGGGTAACCCTCTTATAATTACTCTGGAGGTCACCGGTATTGCGACTCGGGAAAGGGACGTAGATCTGATCAGGACTATAGGTCAGATGCCCCTAGGCCGACGAGACAAGGTTTTTCATGGGGAGGATGTGGTTCCTCCTCCGGTAAGCCTCGCAGGTCATACAGGTGATGGTTTAGACCTCTATTGCTGGCCAGTTGGCGGAAGGTTATCAAGATCCGCAAAAAACTGGATAATAATCACGGAAGATCAGTGGGTGAGAAGTGTAGTCTCGGACGGCTTACAGCTATATCATTCCGAGTAAGAACCCCACTAACAAGTTGTCAGCGTTGGTCAAATCTTCTATCAAATTCTTGCATAAGAGAGTTTCTCCTACCGGAGGTATAAGCTCTCTTATCAAAGGAAGCAATACAGGTCGTCGAGAATCAGGATTCGCAAGATTTTTACAGTCACCTGTTCCTTGTACCAAAGCCAGACGACTCGTTCCGACCGGTAATAGACTTGAACTGGATAACAAGCTTATCATGGCTCCAAATGTTTATTTATGGAAATCATTCAGTCGGTAAAAGCGAGCGTTAGAGTGATCAACTATGCGGCAAGCATAGATCTAAGGATGCATACTTTCATGTCCTGGTACATCCAGCATTCTAAAAGTACCTGCGGTTCTCCGTACAAGGGAAGGTGTATCAGTTCAGAACAAAATGCTTTGGTCTGAATCTGGCCACCTGAGCGTTTCACTCGAATAATGAACTTGGTAATTTCGTACTTAAAAGCTCATTTGTCTGCGGTAATGTCAGCTTACTTGGACGACCTTCTACAAGGATACAGCAACAGAATTATTCTTCAGAACGATGTTCAGAGTCTGCTTCTATTACTCCGACATCTCGGTTTCATCGTAAACGAGAAAAAGTTGGATCTTGCTCCGTACAAGTCATCTATTTACTTGAGATTGAGCTTTGAGACTCACAACAATCTGGTTCATCTCCCGTTTCCCAAAGCGAAGTTAGTCAGTTGTTATGCTCGCTTTTGTCTACACTCAGACGCATTAATAGTGAGGGAATTCATGCGACTGTTGGAGTTGTGCGGAGCAGCTGTGGATCTCATTCCGATGGGCCGCCTGCATGCACGTCCCCTTCAGATATTCTCTACTCAGAACTGGAGTGTGATGATGCTTTCGCTTGAACCAGTATTGTTTTAACGGACCTAGTAAAACAAGGGTTCAAATTGGGCAGATATTCAGTGGTTAACTCGGGAAGTTCCACTGCAACTGCCAGATCTGGCTTTCACGATTATGACGGATGTGAGTCAGACGGGTTGGGGCACGACCCTAAGTCCCGCAGTCTGGAAGTGTCAGGGTCTTTGGGACCCTCGGTTCCAGAAGAAACACGTAAACATCAAAGAAATGATGTCAGTATGGCTAGCGCTACAACATTGGATTCCCATAATCATGGACATCCATGTTCAAATTTGGTCAGACAACTCGACACTAGCAGCGTACATCGGGAACCAGGGCGACACCCATTCAGTTCTTATCAATCTACCTTACAATTGTTTACTACAGGCTTGCACTACAGTGGAAGACCCGTAACTCGGAAAATATACTCTCTATTTTGAACTTTTCCAAGCGATTTGGGAAAGAAAGTGGTGCAAAAGCACCAAGAAAAAATAAGCCAAAATTGGGTCGACACCACCGGCGCACACCCAGTAGGAGACGCTCTTCTCTTAGTACAAATCCACGGCTTCCGGCATACAGTGCGCAGGCAGTAACTAATGAATCATTCTTTTTTCGTCCGCACATGTGACAGGACCTCCATTTGCATTCAGAAACAGTGATAATTCAACTCGTTGATAATTGTTACCTGTGACTGGAATATTGGATCTGAGGATCATATAATAACAGGACTGTGTTTTATATATTCTCGTTATTATTTTCAACCACATTTTCATTGTATTTTATATATTTTCCGTGTTTACGCACGATTTTCACGTACCATGCCTTTCGGACATAAAAATTTTCAGTTGATAAATTTATGTTATCCTTTTGGATATTATTATTATTATTATTGGAGTTAGGTGTCAATGGGGGCTGTATGGACAGGATTTATCCTCTATGTTAAGTTCAGAATTTCTGGGGTTTTTTATCCCTGTCGGCCGTCTGGGTTCAGTTATGTTCCCTACGGTCCTTTTTTCTGCCACCTTTCTCTCGTAGATGGGGGTGTTCTTTTACTTTCTACATCTGTTGAGTTTACCTTTTTTTTTTACTGCTCTCACCTCTGTTATGCCCAGGACTGTTCCTTGAGGGCAATGCCTTTCGCCTAAGCATGTGGACGATTCACATGCTTCCTGCTCTTCTTGCAATTGGTGTTCTTCCGATCGACCCTGTGAGCTATGTGGATCGTGGTCGTCCACCTTTTGGGCGTCTGTGAACCGTGTTGTGCATTCTCGTGGCCGTGCTCTCCGCACCCATGGGAAAGGGGAACGCTGTCATTTGGGGCCTCCCAAAATGACCACGTCTGGTGAGAGTTATTATACCCCACGCAACGAAGTTGCAGGGGTATAATGTTTTTGACTGGTCCATCCGTCAGTCTGTCAGTCCGTTAGTCAGTCCTACTTGTTTTCCGGACTTTTTTTCTACACGCTTCCAGATATTGAGCTGATTTTTGGTATGTTAGTCTAACATGGTGGCCTACAGAACAAGTTTGCGTTTTGTTCCGCTCCACTGATTTTTACCGAAATTACGGCCCTTGGACTCTGAAAAATGCATCAAAATTACAGTTTTCCGGACTTTTTTTTCTACACGCTTCCAGATATTGAGCTGATTTTTGGTATGTTAGTCTGACATGGTGGCCTACAGATCTAGTTTGCATTTTGTTCTGCTCCACTGATTTTTACCGAAATTACGGCCCTTGAACTTTGAAAAGTTCATTAAAATTACAGTTTTGCGGACTTTTTTCCTACACGCTTCCAGATATTGAGCTGATTTTTGGTATGTTAGTCTAACATGGTTGGTATCATTAAATCTTAACATGGCTCCACATTTCAATTAAAATTAATTCTGCTTGAATTCTTTCAATACCGTTGAAACTACAGAACACTCTTTTCTGCATTATTCCTAGAATCTATGTTTATTTTTAAAAAATGATTAGAGCTTGAAATATCGGAGCGCGTGGGGTATGTGAGCGTGCTCACTAAGGTTCTATATTTCCTCCTCTGTGGGGGATGTGCAGTCATTTCCTGTGGTGGATACTGCGGGAGCCGTTAAGTTGTCTGGTGAAGAGATGCCTGTTTCCGGGACTGCGGTCCTTCTCCAGTCGACATCTGAGGCTGTCACTAGGGTTGTGACTCCTCCTTCGGAGCCGAGTGCAGGTGCTCTCTCCACCTTTCCACTAGCCTCAACGACTCCCGACGTATCTTCTGCTACTGCTGTTCCGTCTGCTCCGTCATCGGTCATCGTTTCAGCCGGCCTCGGCTTATTCCTGCAGGTGTCTGCAGAGATGTCTGGTAGTGTGGACGTGGGATATCGGCTGCAGCCTTCCCTGACTTCAGCTCGGCGAAGTCGGAGGGGCTGCCGGCCGAATCCTCTACTGTGGTCTCTCAGCCGTCAAGCACAGCAGTTTTTTCATTGGATTCGGATGTTCATGGTGGGGCCACTATGAACTCTGGCATTTCCGTACTCTGGTCACATGGCCAGTTTTGCGAGACAACGCCTTTTGTGCAACCTGGACCTTCTGTCCCTCAGAGGTCCGCGGCGACTCTACTGAGTTCCCGCTCTGTAGATCTTCGGGGTATGTCATACCCCTATACACATCTGCCTTCAGATGTTGCGGCTGTCGCCCGTCGCCCCAGGTCGGGTGTATTTGAGGATCGTGACCCTTCGCTGGTTAAAAGGGTCAGGAGTGAAGCCACTTTGCCATTTCGTTCCCACGTTGAACCGGCCGACATGGGCTGTGAGCTTTGGGAGGCCCTCTCCTTGCTCACTCAGGTTCTGTCCAAGAGCCTTCCCGTCGCTTCCAGTAAGGCTACTAGTGGTTTCCAGGCGCCACCTCCCGGGATTGGAAGCAGGCCGCTTTCTGATCCCTCAGGTATGCCTACACCATGGGAGGCATCGGCTGGTTTGCCCATGATGGGCTAGGTGTCTTCCAACTCAGAGGATGAGTCTGACATACCTGACGTCGAGAGCCAACTGTCTTCTGACTTGGGGGTAGCTCTTGACTTTGTGTTTGGGTTCCTTCCTGATCTCAAATCGTCAAACCAGCCGACAGTGTCAGCCAGGCCAAGATCATCGGTCGCGCACATACAGCCTGTGGAGCAACCTGCTTCTGGGTGCCTTCGACCGTGCCAGTCGGTACAGGTGGTTGAAGCGTTTGCAGCTTTGAACTCTAAGCTGAGTTCCAAGGCTATGAAGACTTCGTTCTTCACCAGAGCTGACACTTTTTAGCCTCCAGTGCGTTATCGTTCCTACGATTCCGCCAATCCGTCAGTCTGCCAGACTTTTACGGTCTTGGATCAGGACTCCAACTCCCTCGAGCTTTCCAAGCGCAAGTCGACCGTTATTCCTATGGCGACTCTGGAGTCTGTGTTGGGCGTATCGATAGAGATGCTTGGCATGCTTTCTCTCTCAGATCACGTCGTCTCTGCTTTAGCTGCTTATCTGCCTCCAGATAAGTTTGACGACGTACAGGCTCCTTTGCGTGTGCTGTCCAAGGTGCTCATGCATCTTACTCACATGCATGCCTGTAACACAGCTAACTTGGAATTAGTTCGCAGGGATGCTGTGCTGGACACAAGCCTTTCCCTTCCTGAGGGGCAGCGATCTGCTTCTTTGGTGGGTCTGCAACTGTTCCATGGTTCTGTAGCGATGGTCCGAGATGACATCCTACGTCATTCCAAAGATCAGCTGCTGTTCGTCAGCTTGATCAGCCTTCTGTTGGAGGCAGGGGCCATCCAAAGCCTAACAAGCACCCCTTCTGCTTCCTCTGCGAAGCAAAGGGCTGATCTTCTTGCCGCCACTTCTACTTCTTACTCACGGTGTAAGGGTAAGCGTCGGCAGGCTAGAGGGAGGACTCAGGATTCTTCATATAGTAGAGGAGGTGGCTTCTCCTCTTGCGGGCCTCGCCAGGGCTCGAAATGAAGGTCCTCACCTCAATTCATCCCAGGTTGGAGGAAGGATATCAGAATTCACAGACCATTGGGCCACCATCACATCCGATCCTTGGGTGTTAGATGTTGTTCGGTCTGGGCTGCGAATATCCTTCCTGAGGCACCCCTCTCTCGAGAGAGTGCCTCTTCCAACTCCACTTCTTTCAGACGTTTTACGTCGGGAGCTTTTGTCCACGGAGACAGACAGTCTCCTGGGAAAGGGGGCATTCGAGGTCGTCAAGGACATTCAGTCAGTGGGATTTTATTCCTGCCTATTCTTGGTGCCGAAGAAGGACGGCCGACCCTGACCGGTTATCGATTTGAGTATCCTGTACCAGTCTATCATTGCTCCCATGTTCAGCATGGAGACTTTCAGGTCGGTTCGCCGTTCCATTCACCAGGGAGATTTTGCTTCCAGCATCGACCTGCGAGACGCTTACTTTCACGTTCCGATTCATCGGATATCGCGAAAGTATCTCCGGTTCGCTTTTCTGGGGCAAGTTTTACCAGTTTAAGGCCATGCCTTTCGGCCTCAACCTGGCTCCTTGGGCCTTCACCCGACTGATGTCGCATGTGATAGCCTTCCATCGCACACAGTCCAGGGTGACTACTTCGGCATATCTAGACGATATCCTCCAGAGGCATTCCAATGCTACCTTTCTGGAGTTGGATGTTGACACACTGTTGAGCCTGCTCACGTCCCTAGGGTACAGTATCAATGAGGAGAAGTCAGACCTGGTCCCTTCTCAGTCGTTTTGTCATCTGGGGATGGACTTCCGGACTCAGTTCAATACGGTGGCGGTTCCCTGGGCAAGGGCTGTGATTCTCTCAGCTTTTGCCCTGACTCTGTCCACGTCCGCGACAGTTTGGAGTATTCTCTGACTGCTCGGTCTCTGCGGTTCAGTGACGGATCTCATTCCTCTAGATCGGCTGCATGTCAGACCTCTCCAACACTTTCTGCTCAGTCGTTGGAGGCCGAATGTTGATCCTCTGGACCTGGTGCTTCAGTTACCAGAGTGCCTTCATTGTCACCTTCTTTCCTGGACGGATGTTCAATGGATTATGCAGGGGGTTCTGTTGGACTTGCCCACATCCGATCGTGTTCTGATGTCAGAAGCCAGCGATCTCGGATGGGGTGCGACGTTGGATCCTCTAGGTCTTTCCTTTCACGGGTCATGGGACCATGATCAAGCAGCTCTTCACATCAACCAGAAGGAGCTTCTCGCTCTTCTTCTGAGTTTCAGGCAGTGGATCCCCCACCTTTCGAATCGCCAGGTCCTTCTGTTGTCTGACAATTCGACAGTGGTGGCTTACATTCGGAACCAGGGCGGCACGCACTCGGTTCCCATGTACGAATTGGCTCAGGATCTTCTGCTCGCTCAGGATGTCAACGCCGGAGTGGTGGTTCATCACATTCCCGGTCGTCTGAACGTCCTAGCCGACTCCCTGTCTCGACGGGGCAGGGTCATTTCCACCGAGTGGATGCTCCACAGGGTGGTGTTCCAGTCACTTTGCGATCTCGGGGGTTGTCCCCACATCGATCTCTTTGCGACTTGTTGGAATCATCAGGTGGACACTTTCGAGTCCCAGGGTCCAGATCCTCTGGCTTTTGCCGTGGACGCTCTGTCACTCGATTGGAACGGTCTTATCGGCTGCGCCTTTCCGCCAGTTCCGATTGTGCCTCAGGTTCTAACCAAGATATGAACCTGCAGTTGTCAAATCATTCTGATCTCTCCCCTGTCGCCTCAGTGGTTGTGGATCAATCAGCTCTGCTCTCTTTTGGCGGCTGTTCCGGCACGTCACGACCTTTGCCAAGGTCACCCAAGGAGGTTTCATGTCGACCTGACTTCATTGTGCCTTCATGCATATCTTTTGTCAGGTCCTGTCTCCTCCGTAGAGGTTTTTTCGAGACGAGCAGTGGAGTGCAGAGGACCTTTTTACTATGGGCCCTCTTTCTTCTGCTCAGGCTGTTGTCTTCCCTAGCCATTAGGCTTCTTACAAGGTCAGTTCCAGCTCTGTGCTGTTACTGCCCTTTCTGTCTGTGTGTCGCACAGATTCATATGCCTCATCTCTTATTGTCTTTTACTAATGATTGTGATGCTATGGTTTGATAGGCCAAGGGACCTCTTCCTCTGTCCACGGTTCTAGTGCAATTGGGTTATGTGGGGGTTGGTTATGTGATTCCCTCCATTCTATTGTCTATTCAGCCTGTAGTAAACAATTGTAAGGTAGGTTGATAAGAAATTTAAATTTTATAGAAAATTTCCTTTCTTATACCTACCACAATTGTTTACATGGAGGCCCTCCTGTCTTCTTATTCGGGTAAGAATCCTTCCTCCCCTTGATCACATAACTTCAATGCTGGCGGATTCAAAAGAATGATTCATTAGTTACTGCCTGCATACTGGATGCCGGAAGCTGTGGATTTGTACTAAGAGAAGAGCGTCCCCAACTGGGTGTGCACGGTGGCGCTCGACCCAGTTTTCGCTTATTTTTTCTTGGTGCTTTTGCACCACTTTCTTTCCCAAATCGCTTGGAAAAGATCAAAATATAGAGTATATTTTCCGAGTTAGGGTCTTTCACTGTAGTGCAAGCCTGTAGTAAACAATTGTGGTAGGTATAATAAGAAAAAGGAAATTTACTATAAAATTTAAATTTCCGTTATGCCAACTAACAGAGAAGATTTTCCTATACGTCATGAATCATCATGTTCGTCTTTATATCCGTCATACACCGGGTCATCTGAACATACTAGCAGACTTGCTCTCTCGGAAAGGTTGCCTGTTGCAATTGGAGTGGACGCTCAACAAGCGAGTATTTGGGCAGATTTGCTACCAGAGGGATCGCCCCATGATAGATCTGTTTGCGACGCACCGGAACAATATGTTTCTGTCGTTCGTGTCGCCATGGCCAGACCATTGAGCGTATGCAGTAGACGCTCTGCCAATCTCATGGGGATGAATGATAGGATACGTGCATCCTCCAATTCATTTGATTCAGTAGATTATGTTTAAGATCAAACAGTCTCGTTGTGAATCCTACTAGTAGCACCTCTGTCGTCACAGAAACCTTGGATCAGTCTTCTCAAGTGTCTGTTATGGGACGTTCCCCGGAAGCTTCCTCCACGAGAGGACCTTCTTTATCAGGGGAAGTTTTTGTTCTTCACGTCCTTCTCTACCCATAGTGGCATAATGGAGTCGGTTAGATGTGAGGGAACCGTTACGGTTCCAATATTATTTTATGACTAACACAAGAACGATTAAGTGATGCGGGTGAGGAGGGTTCGATATGACTTTGAATCCCCCACCGCCAATGTATTTAGAGGCGATTACCGGGCAAGACGTACTTTTCTTCCCGCAAGCCTCGTATGAGTTTAAATACATACATGCATTTCATGACTTCTCCATTGTTAAGTATAAAAATATTCAAATTACTTTAAATTTATAATTTTTAGGTGAAGGGTTAATTAACCCATTGAGTGTTTTCAAGATATTTTTCATCAGATCTAGTCATGGCAGGTATTAAGCAGCTATGTCTAGATCACCATTATCTTTATGTACAAAATATTGTGTCAAAAGTGTTTCTCTTGTTTCTAAGGTAATATCTTGACTCATCATGATATGACCTAAGAAAGAACAGCTCAGCTCTGACACAACATTTTGTACATAAACATAATGTTGATAATATATTACATATTGGTATCAATACTATGTATATTTTAAAATACCAGTTCACCAAGAAATAAAGTATTTTGTGTTGGACTGAATGGATTTTGTTTGTGGATACAACAGTGGTATGTAATAGTTTTTTTTGCATTCAGTTTTTGGCAAGTGTGATCATATTAGCATGTTATTAGTTTAAACCTCTCTTCTGAATATTACTGGAATGGTTCTTCTCTGTCTAACAGAATGTTTGCTTCAGAAGGATAATCCTTCATCAGATTACAATTACAATTGTGAAATAAATATGAAATACAATGGGGCACACTTCCCTTTTAATTAAATAATCCCTTAACCCTTCACCTAACATGAAAAGCAGACGACACTTGCACACAGTGTTCTTGAATAACTAATTTTTTAAATTTTTAGTCTTAAAAACATAGATTATGACACCTCATTGGAACGACCTCAACAAGCTTGAACCACAGAGGGGTCATAACATATGTTTTTGAGACAAAAAATGAAAATTAATTGGCGATGTTTGAGAATAGTGTTGGCCAGTGCTGGCCATTATGTTGGGTAAAGGATTAATTGAATATAATCTACAAACAACCATTCCCCCACATTTATAGACAATTTTATTTTAGCCTTAAAACATCCAATTTAGGCATATAATCTGTTATATCTAATTCGACAGAGCTCAATGAGCTCTATCAAATAGGATATTGTAGAATAAATGCTCAGTTTATAACTAGAAGAAAGATAAATGACCCCGTTCCTGTTAATTGTTTACTTTCTCCTGCCTAATAATATTGATGTCACAATTAATTTTGGCCATCACTGTTATTAAGTGTAACTGAAAATTGAGGACACCACTATTAATCAGCCATCACTATTATTAGGCAGGTTGAACTACTCTTGTTAAGTGAATAATTTTCTCTGGCATAGTGGCTTTTCAATTAACAGGGTTCCACCGTATTGAGTACAAATTCCATCAGCCTATGTGTGGATGTAACTGCCTTGCTCTTGGAAGAGAACTGTTTTTGCCCAAGAACAACCTCGAAAATCCTTTAATTTCTCAGCAATAGCTCCCTGAAAACCCTTGAAATTATAGCTGGAAGGTCTTGAGAAATCTATAAATGGACTTCCCAGTGAAGTACAAGAACCCTGGATGAAGTGTAAATTCTTAAAATTTGGCAAGATCCTTAAAGGTCAGAGTGTTATCTTTTTTCAAAACACAACTTCTGACTTCTCACCAGTTGTGTGTACATAGGTCATAAACTATGTTTAGGAAGAAAATTGTCAAAAATTATTGGCCATTGTATAGAATTAGATGGATTCAGCTTATTTGGTAGGTTAACCCTTTACCCAACATAGATGATATCAAAATTTATTATTTTAAATCTCATTTTTTAAAATTTAAAAAAAATTTCAGTTAAACCATATCACATGACCCATCATTGGAACGAGCTTGTTCCAAAGAGGGGTCACATGATATGGTTTGGTTCAAGTTTCTTGAAAAATAATATTTTTTCAGCTGCTGAATTTACATATCACATGGGCAGATGTGGCCAATTCATTGGGTAAAGGGTTAAATGATAACTCCAAAACTTTTTGTTTCAGAATGCATCTGCCAGAACAGTTGCTGCAGAAGGACTTTCAAAGCTGTTACTTTCCAGACGAGTGGTTTCTGCAAAAATATTATCTCATCTCATATTGACATGGTACAATCCCCTAACAAAGGATGATGCTCATCTCAGAGCTTGCCTTGGTGACTTCTTCCCAATTTTCTCATTTGCTGCCAGGTAAACCATTTTTGTCATTACTATTCTCCAACATACAATTATTAACCCTTTGAACACAACACCGATTTTTCGGTCCAAGACATAATTTAGTCCCACTTTTGTCTCATAAGAGGTCTACACTCGGGCAATCATGATAAAGTAATAACTGCAGTCTGCAGCTAGATGGCTGCGGACTGTAGTTATTATTTTATCCTCCCTGTATGTATATCAATAGGGGTCTGACCCATCTCACCGTAAGTGTACACAAAGGTGATAACTTTCCAGGAAACAAGGGTTCAAAGAGTGAAGTGTATTGCAGTTATCAGAAAAGTGACATGTTATTGGTTATACCCATTGAACCCATCACACCTACATTTTCAGACATCGGTTTTATTATTTGTGTGGTGTCCATCCATCAGCACAGTCCAAGGAATGAAAGATTGTTATAGTAAGATTTTAAAACCTGTATCTTTGCATGAATTAAAACATCTTGCAGTGGCAGTTATCCCATATAGTCATCTGTCAGTGTGTTAACATTTGCATAGTTTTTGACAAGCAAATCTCAATTTTGTTGTGGATTAGGATTGTGCAGGAAACTGTTCTTTTCAGTTCACCTGATTGAAAGTCAGTGTCAGCTATTGCCATCACTTGGCATCTGTCAGCTGTCACATTTTGTATTTCAGTCTTCTTAAGAACTGCTGTTCCAGACCCAAACAAGAGTTGACACACATTATCTTTGGGGAATACCCTTTCAAATGAAGTGGCTACCACCTATGGAGTGGAGTAATGCCCCTAAAGCCCAAATTCTTTTAAAATCTTTTCATGAACCATCGGTCACAATTTGGGAAGCGCCGGAACTTGGATTTGAGTTCCGACCCGAACCTGTACCAGAAAAGCAATTTAAAACACCAGAACCAGAAAGTTTGTTTAATCAAACTACTACAGAGCAGGTTGATCAGTATTACCCTCTGTAACATGCAGGATCATGTACATGTAACTAGGGCTGTGCGATTTTGAAATTTGCATTTCGTTTCGGTTTTGTACAAAAACTCGGTTTTCAGTTCAGTTTTCGTTTTTTCAAAATATATTGTTGAAATCCACATTTTAGAGGGTAATGTACACATAAAATGTGTCTGTATTTGTCATCCAAGTCATGAGGCTCCTACAGAGTGTTGAGTCACCCGGGTTACTCAGTGCTCACCACTCTTCTCAGCTAATGGACATATTGTGATGGGCTACTGTAGTGAGCTACAGTGGTCACCATCTGGTATCTTGGGAGCCCAGTCCCCCACTCCCCCAAATCCAACTTGTTCCTCCCATCTCCAAATTTGAAAAGATTCTTTCTGATTTCCTCCCCTCAGTACAAGTACAGTACCATCAGTCCTGAGAACACCCCCCAAACTCTTCACCAGTATGGTCTCCTAGGATTTCAAACCATGGCTCCCCCACTGGTGGGATCTGCCTTGTTCTGTCAATGAGATTTGGGGCCTTGTCAAGATGCAAAAAATTACAAGAAAAGCTACATTTTAGCAAAAAACATTTCCTTATTTTTTAAGGAATCGGTAAGCTCTCTCCTCGGTTATGGTGGATAATATGCAATTATTGTGCTTATTTCGGTAATTATCACATCGCTTCAAATTAGACTGCCCCGGTTTCTTAATGGTTCTTGCTTCAAATGACAGTGGAATAAAAGGAACACAAATCATATTTCTTGTGATTTTGATAACTATTATTGAAATAAGTCGTGATATACGAATCACTTTTATTGGTAACTCACTCCAAAGTTTTCACAATATCTCACCTAATTTCGACTGTAGATTTGATTTTGCCCAAACATCGAAATTGGGCGAAGTGAGTGGTACCAAGGCGAAGATATTGCCAACTTCACTTCACCCTCTTGGCTGATCCATGCGTTGATTTCATCTCGGTGAAGACAGGCAGTTGATGTTCTTGAAGGGAGACGGCTGCATAATGGGATTTAAAGTTTCTACTTTTGCATCTTGGGATTTGTTGTGTACACAAAATACACATGGGAAAACACGTGTTGATTATATGCGTATTGGAAATGCAGCGTTAACTTGACACTTGACAGTTTATACCTGACAGATTTGCAGTACTACGCGATTCCTTCAAGTAAGTTCAAATAGTATACAAACAATTGAATTCGTAATAAGTTTAAAAAACTTTCAATAGTTACCTGCCATCCATTTAACAGGATATGATCTATTTTAATTTAACCATTTTATTGTTGACTAAAAACAGAACTGCCAATGCGAAGTCTTATCTCTGAGCATGTGACACTTTCAGAGAACGTGCCAGAAGTCAGCTAATTAACATAATTTACCCATCATTTTTCCCATATGAACTTTGAGGTTTCAAAACTCAATAAATTTTATGTTTACCTCCAATCTAATTTACTATGCGCTGTACGCAGATGATTTGGGGTCAAAGATAATTTTATATTACTTTTTCTCCATATATTGTCAGGTAACTTTCAATACCTATTTTGTTGAATATGAGTGAGCCCGAGGCTATGCCCGGTTCATTAAATTTACTTAACGATTCTTGAATCGCATGTGTAGATTCTTACATAAGACTTTTTTAATTTTCCATATTCCTTCTGGTGGTGGTTCTGTAGATATCGTAAGATATAAGAAATTTGCTACTACTATTGTTGCGTAGTATTTGTTGTCAGTCCTCTCGATGTAAGCATAAATGGCACAACGTTTACCTTTGCCCGACAGTTTAGCCTTTGGCGTGCAGAACGCATGTGATTGAGAAGCCATAAACTTACCAATTGTGGGAAATTTGTTGAACCTGAAAGTCTCGTTTTTTTGTTCCAGCTGCGGTTCGGTTTCGGTTTTGAAAAAAAAAACCCAAACGATAAACCACCTAGCCCTACATGTAACTTCATGCAACTTCATCAAACTTGGAAATAATGGACTTTCTCTAAATATATGCTTGCAGGTCTCATTGAAGTAAATATGACCTGACAGTTAGCTGTAATCATTTACAGTTCACATTTGTTCTCAAAATTTTCAGGAAAGCACACTTACTCTTACCTTTTTGCAGTGCTGGCGATTTGAGGAGTGCTATTGCACTCACGCTTCTTCATGCTTCTAAATTGGAAACAAGAAGCTATCTTTTTCACGATTCTCTAATTTTCAAGAAAATAGATTAAATTACCGGCCAAAGATTCGAGATTCCATTACACAGATTAAAACTCACAAATGAGGTGTGAACAGTATACCTGCAAACTGTTGTGTCATTTTAATTAACACTGACATTCGAAGCACATCTACAGAATTTCATGCTTTTTCAACACATTCTTGTTTTTGCAGTGTCATTTTAATTAACACTGACATTGGAAGTACATCTACAGAATTTCATGCTTTTTCAACACATTCTTGTTTTTGCAGTAATAAGATTGGTCAGAAAACAAAATGTCACATAATGATATTTACTATTGAATGAAGTTTTACAACTCGCATTACGTAGTGCTCATACTGACCAAACAAATCACACCGTTTGGTCTTGTAATGCATTTAATATTCAATGTGACTATTGTTTATAGTTTGTCTAGCTTTTCATTGGGGGTTGATTAAGTTATACGGGTCATTGAACAATTGTGTCATCAGAGTACACTTCTTAGTCACCAGGTCCTGTTTTCTGTTCTGCTTTCAAAGTTTTTTGCACAATAACAACAAAGTGCAGAAATTTCTCATTAGACCACAATATACAAGGGAATTTTCGGGGAAGTTTGATTTTGATTTATTTCTATTCGATAAATATTTTTCCTTAATGACAATTCACTCCTTTTAACACCACTACCATATGCAAATTGCAATTCCATCAAGTACAGTTATGGCTTATGCTGTCTTTTATTAGAACACTCAACAGAACGCCCCAGCACACCTTCATGCTGAAACCTTTCTTATTTTGGGAACAAGTTGGTTAGCTTTCTAAAGTGAAAGAATGCATGCTCTACATTGGGCTGGTTTGAGGTTCTAGCAATTTAAATGTCTCCTGAAAAGCTTAAAGAGAAAAATCTCATGATTCTTGCATTTTTTCTTTCCCTAAATCAGTGTAAAGGCTATTATATTTAAACATCTCTGGCACTGCTATTCCAGTTGCCGAGGGAGACACAATATTTTTATTATACTGTAACCAATGACCCAGACTAACTGGTGCTAACCCCAAAATATCTAGGGCCAAACACAAATTTTGCCCCCCAATCCCCCAAATTTGCATGCAAAACCGAAAATTAGAAGTCCTATCTAACCCTCCATACATTTACCCTCTGCGCAGATGCCAGGAAGTCACCGAATCTGGCGCCAACATTATTCTTTGTTTGGCCCTTGTCAGATAATATCAAACAGACATTTGTGCTTTTTAAATATCAATTAATAATGATGCCAGACACAAATCAATGGTTAATTGGTGGATCCAAGGACACAACTGGATGAAGGAAGGAAGAAACGGTGGTTTGAAACGTTCAGGGCTGTAATTTTATAATATTTATAAAAATTAGTTCATGTTCCTTAATTTCGGGACATGGGCCTGACATTATCACTGATTGATTATGATTTATCCACTGTTTATTTAGTATTCCTTCCCTACCTTCCCTTGAGCTCCCCAGTTAAGCTCCCAAGCTTTTTGGCTTGTTTTAATGAAATTTTTTTTTTATTAATTTCTCGGGAGTTTAACGTATTATACAGAAGATTATTCTGTACATCCCCAGGGTTACACCCTCACCCTTGGGGTGTTTGGGAGTTTTGGTCATGCATCATATATCCAATGTATCATTTTTTCTTCTGATGAAGATCTTGCTTTACGATCGTTTCGTTCGCGGGATGGTTACGCAAATCCCAAAACCCACGAACGATGTTTCGTTCACGCAAAAAATATGACATGAACGAAATTTTATAGAATTTTTTGTTGTTCATTGATGTGTCAGTGTGCCGTGGTTCCCTGATCGCCAGATAAGAAATACAACGAATGAGTATGAAGTAGAAGTGGTAGTTTGTCCTGTTGCTTGAACTTATATAGTACTGTATTTTACACATGCGATTCTAAACACAACATTTCAACATTTATTTTCACGGACATTATGTAAGTATAGTAACTGACAGCACGAAACATATCAACCATTGTGTGTTTTTCCGTGGTTGTGTTCTATTTGATATTGGTGTAGATTCAGCGTGCTTTCCCCCTCATTATTGTTGCGTGCGAATTTGCCTCCGTTTTTTTTCTTCATATCTAATGGATCAAAAACAAAGGGATGTAGAGGTTGAGATTGAAGACACTAATTTTAGAATTTGGACTTAAACAGTATTTGCAGTGGCGCTGATATGGAAATGCAGAAAAATATTCAAGGAAAAACTTGATCTAACGTTAAACATTTATGTGGGCCGAAATGGCATGGGCCTGGAACACCTATGGTTGTTTCACTAACAGACTTCAATATTTTTATACTGTACCAATGACCCAGACATAGCTGCTGGTGCTAACTCTTAAAATATAGGGCCAAACACAAATTTTGCCCCCCAATCCCCAAAATTTGCATCTAAAACTAAAGAAAACATGTCCAGAAAGGCCCTCCACACCTCGCCCCCACTGCGCATGCGCAGTGTCAAGGACGTTCCGAAATTGGCGCCATTTATCATTCTAAGTTTGGCCCTTCATCAGTTAACATCTGACTGATCTTTGTGCTTTTAAATCTCAGTTTAAATGATGCCAGACACATAAATATTAGTGAAATGGTGATTCTAAGGAGGATAGAAAAGGAGGAGAGGAAAAGAATGTGTGACAGAATATTATCAGGGCTGTAACTTAAAATTTTTTAATGAAATTATGTTAAGTTACCTATTTTCAAGGCAGCAGCCATTTTGTTGTCATTCTGATTATTTAGTTACACTGTTTTTTCAAGTGTTTTTCCTCTCTCCCTGTCCTTTAAGTTCCCCCTTGCTATTCTCCCATGCTTTTGGCATAGTTTCTGTAATTATTATTACTAAAATTTCTTGGGAGTTTTAGCTGAATAACAGAATGAATTCTGTTCTTTCCCCATGTTTACGTCTTCACCTACGGGTGGTTAGGCGTTGTGTTCTGCATCTACCATCTGATGTTCTGCAGTTTCTTCCCTGGAAGTCTCTGTTTTGCATCAGATGGTGTATTTTTGGTAACTGATTTCGGGCCTGGGTGCCTGGAGTCTTATTTTAGTGTTTTTACACTCATTGTTTACATTTACAACAGCCCTCTGTGTGAGGGGGGGATTTCTAAATAATAATATCTTTATGTTATTTTAATCATAACTAGATACATTATTATTGTTCGTAAGTGTTGAATAAATTGTTTAAAATATTTTTAAAATTTTTGTCCACACTTAGGCTTGGGATCCATTGGGGCTCAATGTTACTTTTCAGAAACTTGGGCTGTTCTGAAAAAATATTTTTTCAAAATATTTTGATTTCAATTATTTTTTCTATATTAATGGATCATATTATTATTATGTATTTTGATTGCCAGGGGTTAGTGCGAGTACCAGGACTTGTTTTCTTTTCACATTGAAAGGATATTGATCAATTGTTTTAAGAGGAAGTCTTCCTCTGTCCTTATTATCATTCTATATGTGGTCAGTGTACTCGCATTAACTCCTGTTCTGTATCGTATGATTTCGATGACAATATGGGAAGCGTATGTCACGGTATGTTGTTGGGGATTTGGACACTCCGGTCCTTTCCCCGCAGGGTCACTCTACTTTATCAATTTCTATTTCAGACGATCAAGATTAGGGTGATGTATCTGTGATGTCTTCCAACAGTGTGCCTCCGTCGTCACAATTAATGAAGGGCTAGCGGAAAAGTGCTCATGTAATACGCCAATTGCCTAAGAGGACCCTAGTAGGTTCGACGGCCTTTGACGTCCGCTAGCTCGCCCGGTGTAGCGTCCATTCACCGAATGGTTCGGCAGCCGGGTTCGTCCGTTGCGGTCTAGAAGGAATTTTGGGGTGATGCGAGCACTATAAAATTAACTTAATGCACACCCAGTGACGGCGGATCGGAGGGAGATCAGAGGAAGCCTTTTAGTCCGGTTCATAGCTCGTTCCGGTCCATCCGGACGGCAAGCGAGAGAGGCCCCTCTCTCGTTCAACAACATCTGGCCCCAGATGTTGTGGTACAAATGTGTCGTTAGCGGAGCATACGTCCGTCGCTCGGGACGCTCCGTTGTATAGGCAGTCCGCTGAGACTGCTAAGGCTTCCTCTTCTCGTCAGCGCACACGACCGCACCTTGGCTGCGTGACCGCCGATATATTACCAGCTTCGCCGATCAAGGATTCTTCGGCGACCAGGTCACACCATCCGGCAGCCAGGGATTCGAGACCGATGGACTCCGGACGTTCGCATAGGAAAAGTATGCGGGAGCCATCTGATGCGGAGCTGCCCTCGGCGAAGCAGCGATAGACTGCGCCTCCGCAGGTCTCGACGCCGGACATTCTTGTGCACATAGCACAGCTTATCGCAGCATCCCAGCAGCCGACAGAAACGGTGTCGGATCGAGAATTATCCGACAGCGCTGGGTCGGTAGCCGGGGACTCGAGGCCTGCAGACTCCGGACGTTCGCATAGGAAGTGTGCGGGAGTCAACGTACACGGAGCTTCCAGCGGCAATGCATCGTAAGTCCGCTACTGCACAGGCCTCGGGAACGGACGTGCTTTCCTCAATAGCACAGTTTATCGCAGCATCCCAGCATCAACTGATTCTGTCGCATATATTTTATCCGACGATGCTGGGTTGAGACGCTCCGTGGAAGCGGGTACGGACGTCCGAAAATTTTCATCCGGTCCGACGGGATACCGAAAGGGATTCGGTGGATTTCAAGCTTTCCCTTTCGGAACAACATATGCTGCGATGCCGGATAAGAAACTGATAGCGTCGGTGGACTTAGAAATTTTTGGTTCGGTTCAGGGACATCGTCCCTCAGTTCCGACATAGTCCAATAATGTCACACAAACTTTCGAATTATTGAACGACGCTATATATATTATTATTTTATGCTTGCTATCCAAGCATTTCTGGTTTCTTGTTCGAAGAGTTATGGAGATGTCTTTCAAAAGTGTGCCTCTGTCGTCATAGTTAATGAAGAGTTAGCGGCAATAAGTGCTCATGGAATATGTCTATCGCTTACGGAGTGACATTCGCTAGCTCACCCGGTGTAGCGTACATTCATCGAATGGTTCGGCTGCCGGGTTCATCCGTTGCGGTCTAGGAAGGAGATTTGGGTGATGCGAGCACTTTAATTACTTTAGTACTCACCCAGTGACGGCAGATTGAGGACAGATCGGAGGAAGCCAACAACATAGGGGACCGCATGTTGTGGTTCAGATATTTTACATTCGGAGCATATGTCCGTTGCTCGGGACGCTCCGTTATATTGACAGTCCGAGAGACTGTCTTTAATGCTTCCTCATCCTCACAGCAGGGCACACGACCGCACATTGGCTACGTGACCTCGAGTATCCGATCAGTTTCGGCATTCAGTGATTCCACAGCGAATAGGTCGCGCCATCCGGTAGCCAAGGGACACGAGGCCTATACACTCCGTTCGCTCGCATATTGGAAGTATGCACGGGGTAACGATCTCGGAGCTTCCTGCGGCAATGCATCGTAAGACCGCTGCTCCTCAGGCCTCAGTGACGGACGTGCTATCCGAGTTAGCACAGTGTTTCGCAGCATCCCAGCAATTGAGGTTTCTCGGTCGAATCAGGAATTATCCGACGGCGCTGGGTCGGTGCGGTCCGCGGTTGCATCAAGCTACGGACGACCGAACGCTTTATAGGGTCCGACAGGATGGCGAAAGGGATTCGAAAGTTTTCGAGTTTTCCCTTTAGTAGTATCGGAAGATGCCTTTCATATCTTCTGGCATTTCTTCCAGTGATTATTTTTCGGACTTCATTGCTGCGATCTTGGATAAGAGACTTATAGCGTCATTGGACTCGGATTTCTCGATCGGTACAGGGACTTTGTCCCTGACTTACCGACGCAGTCCAATATTGTCATTACAACATGTGTTTTATTTTTCGACGCTATATATTTATATATATACAAGCCTGCTACTAAGCATGATAGTTTAGTTTCTTGTCCGCGTGGCTCATTTCTGCCATTTTATCTTTTTTACATATAGTTTATTTTGGCAGAGCAGGGCATACCGAGAGTTCATATGCGTCTAGACGGTGATTAAAGACTGCATATATTCTTTTTCGCCGTTTATGTCTTTTCCAATTTCAATGTTGGGAACGACATTATGTATAGTAGACTTAACTTAGACGCTTTATTATACGTAATCCGCCTTACTGAGGCGTTATCATTACGTCTTCAAGAAAAGATTTACGGGATATTATTCTCAATGTAATTTCTTTTGAGGGCAGTAGTTTGTTCACGTATAACTCCGCCCTTCAGTGGCTGATTGGGGTTGGTTAGACGTGATGCAGCCCTAGCTACATCCACGCGTGGATAGTAGGTTAAGAACTCTCTCAGAGTCGCTTCGTTCTCGGAGGAGCTTCTCTTCGACGGCAACTTTCCGGCAATCCATGAATTGCTTGATTTATACATTCTCTTGTCTATCTAGTGTTACAAGAGATTCAGACTGGGGCAAACATTCGGTGGTTGACTCAGAGAGTGCCGCCGCAGTTGCCGGACCCGAGTGTGGCTGTTATGACGGCTGCCAGTCAAACAGATTGGGATATATACTGATCCCTACGGATTCGAAGTGCCAGGGTCTTTGGGTTCCGCAGTCTTTTAGCTATCAGTTTAACTTCCGCGGAATAATGTTTTTTAGGCTTGCTTTATGTCATTGCATGAACATTATTCAGGAACGCATGCCCAAATTCCTGTCCTTTAATTCGACAGTAGTGGCGTATCTCCGGAACCAGGGAGGCACTCTTTCGTTTCCGTTATTCAATTTAATGGAAAGAATCCGTCTGTTCGTTATAGTACACCAAGTTCAGTTTTGGTCCGTCATATTCTGGGTCGTCTGATTGTTTTATCGCACTCCCGTTCTCTTACGGGTCGCTTGTTGCTGTCAGAATGGACTCTCAACAAACAAGTATTTAATCAGATTTGCTATCTATGGGAGCGCCCAATGATGTTTTATTTATGACACAGCTTGCTAATCAATTGCAGACGTATGTGTTGGCTTGTCCAGATCTCTGAGCTAATACTGTTAACGCTCTATTGATTTATAGGACGGAATGATAGGATACGCGTATCCTCCGGCGCTGTTGTTTTAGCAGGTATTGCTAAGATAAACAACCACAATACATTTCTGTTGATAGCATCTCTATCTTCACAGAGATCTTGAGTAATTTACTCTCTTGTCTACTGTGGATCTTAACGTGAAATCTTCCTCTATGTGAGGATCTTTTTTCACTGGGTTAATCGTGTCATCTTTATCACAACCAGCAAGGTCGCAACCTTCATGTATTCCGTTGTGTGGTCCGTATTGCATTGTAAGCACTGTACTGGACGAGCTTTGGACGCGATTTCTTACTATAGGAGATCCTCTTCTTCGCTATTCTATGCGACTAAAGTGGAGGCTCTTCCGTCGTGGTGTAGGGATCATTATGTTCATATGGTTGATCCCTCCATACTACTCATTGCTATTTTTTAGTATACTTGTTTCACAAGATCTACTGCAGCCTGTGTTATTTAGGTTATAGGTTTATGTTACCTCATACCTATGCACTCTACGATAGTTTACAATGGAGTCTTTTGTCTCTTTATCTAAGTCAGTTAGTAACTTTTTGATAAATAGACTTAGAATCTTTAGATTAAATTCCTATACGGATTTTAACTTCGGTTCTTATTTAGCTAAGTTATCATTTGAGCCTCTGGAAACAGTAGTTTTCAAATTCTGACCTTTTAGACAGTAATTCTGTTGGTTTCTCTTTTACTGTAGAGTCAGTGAGTTTCATGCACTATCGATGGATGATTTTCACTTTCATAGTTTCGGAATCAATACTTCCGTTACTATTTAGGTTGGATTGTTGCATAAGAGTTAGGCTCCTATTATCCGGAACCTATTATTTTAAGGTCCTTCCGTCTTCATATGGGCATAGGCCTTTACTCTTTCCGGGTACAGTTTATGTATTTATAAACAGATATCTGTTTATTACAAGGGCGTAAGCTTCTTCCGTCTTTGATGTCTAGTAGAAGGACGTTACGCTCCATTTTATTGTTAATGGATTCTATTAACTAGCGTACTGCTTATGGTATATCATTGGCTTAGCAGTTGTGCTTAAGATTTCGGCTCATGAAGTAAGAGTTCTTCTACTTCTTGGGCTTACATTAATAGTGTTGCTATTATAGATTTTTGAAGGCTGCTCATTGCGCTCAGCCATCCATTCATGAATTTTATCTCAGAAATATCGAGTCCATTTCTGGAGGCCTCTATTGTTAGGTCTATTATCTACTGCTCAGAATGTCATTCACTTAACAGTTGCTACTATAGCTAGGTAGGCTGTCTGTTTCGGCAGTGTCTCCGTTCGGCTGCCCTCTTCGCTCTGGGCTATTTGACCCAGGGCAAGAAAAAGGGGGGGGGGGGGGGGGAGGGTGTTCCCTTGGGTCACCTGTTTTTACTATGAAAACAAGGGGATACCTCCTCCGGAGTTAGTAATTCTGAGCTGTTATTGGGATGGTTGTTTAGTGAGAAGTTTAAGTTTATAAAATTCATTCAAGTCTTAGTTTTTAAAGTATAGCTTTTGAATATTGCATATGTCAACGGACATGATTATGCAATTCTCACACACTTTTAGGAGTATAAGAGTCTCTATTCTCTAGACTTACTTTATTATTGGCTTACTTTAAAAATTATTAGTATAAGGATTATTGGATATTAATAGAGTACATGGATGTATGAAGCTCAATTTTTGGAAGGTGTTGTATCTTTCTAATTTATCATAAATAAGAAAGATACATGTAAGGCCTATTACTTCTTTTCCCTACAGGGGATGACTCTATTTTATTTTATTGAGCGTATTCCATTTTGCTCTATGTCCTTGGCCCTCCAGCCTTTTTACTATTCAGCTATGTCTGGGTCATTGGTACAGTATAAAAATGTTAAAAAATTTATAGTAATTTATATATTTTTTATACTTACCAATGACCCAGACGGGGATGGCCCTCCCAGGAGTTGGGAACTCTTGCCTCCCCGCTGAGTACATAGTGCTTACCAGGCACTGGTTATTAGAATGATAAATGGCGCCAATTTCGGAACGTCCTTGACACTGCGCATGCGCAGTGGGGGCGAGGTGTGGAGGGCCTTTCTGGACATGTTTTCTTTAGTTTTAGATGCAAATTTTGGGGATTGGGGGGCAAAATTTGTGTTTGGCCCTATATTTTAAGAGTTAGCAACAGCAGCTATGTCTGGGTCATTGGTAAGTATAAAAAATATATAAATTACTATAAATTTTTTAACTTTTTGGTAAACACGCATGCACTGGTGTTTGTTTTATTTTTTTATGAATGGCGCGGCGATCTGTCAATATTTTCTCAGCTCCTGTCCTGAGGTCTTGCATCCATTGATGTTTATTAGCAAAAGAATCTTATACTGACTCGAGCCTTCCTTTGCTGACGTTGACAACACCAGCCACTGATATTATCTATTTCAGCAAAGGAAGGCTCGAGTCACATGTAATATTCATTGATTGCGGAATGGCTTCTACATCACTATTCATTATTGCTCTAATTTATTACAATGAATACTAATCCCTTTAAATACTTTGTTTCTTAATGGTTTTACCATATTGGTATAAGCGTAAACCTGTACAACTTATGTCAACCACTGAATATTTCATCTCAAATCTTGTTTTAATCACGTAACCTTTTGCGTAACCAATTGGTTGCGCACAAATAATTAACGTGAACGAAACAATGGGTTACGCAAGCCCAAAACCCGCGAACGAAAAATGGGTTCCGTAAATTTTTGAAATTTCATGGCTTGATCGGATAGTCTTGTTTCTGTTACTGACTTCGGGCCGTGTTGCCTGGGGTCTTGTTTCCGGTGTTTGTTTACTTTTACAATGCTCTAGGTACTTTCCTATTTTTGTTTAGGAACAACAGTTGTAAGTAACATTAAATATTCTGATAGTGTGGTATTTAATTTTACAGCAGATTTTTATAATTTTGTCCACACTAAAGCTTTTTTGGGCTCATCGTTCCCTTTGGGAACTTGGGCTCTTATATAAGAAAAAAAAATTATTTTATATTTGAAAGAATTCTTCTTTTGGATATGTTTATTTCATCGATTGTATTTTAATGTTATATTATATTATATGTAGATTTGGTGGTGGTACAATGACATATTTTGGAATTTAGTATTTATCTAATAGAAGGGCAAATGGAGGAAGCCTTTCCTCTATTTACTTGGTCGTTGTCTTGAGTATAGTTGATGTACTACCACTAATTCTTGTTCCATTGGATGACGGGTGTCATGGTTTGTGTTAGGCGAGTGGACACTGCTTGTCCTCTTGTCAAAAGGTCACTATACTTTTTTAGTTTCTTTTTACAGAGGCACAAGAATATGGTGTGGTTTTGTGACGCCGTCAGGGAGTGTGTTTCCATCGTTGCATCATAGAGCTAGCGGAAAAGTGCTCAATGATATTAGACAAGGACTAGGCTTCAAAAGCGGTTTACATCCCTTGTCTCCAGCTAGCTCAACCGGCAGATCTATCACGTAGTCTAGTGGTGTGATGCCGGGTATGTCCGTAGCGGTCGAGAAGAGGAATAAGGGTGTAGCAAGCACTATAAAATACGAACATTCTCACCCTGCGACGACGGAAAGGAGGAAGCACGGGAAGGAGGAAGCAGACAAGTTCTGAGGTATGCTCGTCCAGGTCTTCCGTGATCGTGAGCAAGAGAGAGGCCCCTCTCTCTTTTTACAACATCTGGGATCAGAGGTTGTTGGTAGGAACTTGTGTCAATTGGAGCTTACGTCCATGCTTTCCTGTTCGGGACACTCCTTCCATAGACTGCCGGGGTCTGCTAGTCTGATAGCTTTCTCTACGTTCGAAAAGCACACACGACCGCACAAGTCCGTTGTCGCCAGCTAGCTCGACTGATGAAGTGGTTACTCAGGCCTTTGAGAACTGTGACGTCGGGTGTATCCGATCCAGGCTAGGAGATGATATAGGGTGGAGCGAACACTATGATATGTAACCATGCTCACCCAGCGACGACGGAAGGAGGAAACCGGCAAGTTCTGAGGTACGCTCGTCCAGGTCATCCAGGACCGCGAGCAAGAGAGAGGCCTCTCTCTCTTACAGCATCATCTGGGGACAGATGTTGTTGGTAGGAACTTGCGTCAGTCGGAGTATACGTCCATGCCTCCTATCCGGGACATCCCGTCTAATAGACAGCCGGGGTCGGCTAGTCTTATGATTTCCTCTACATAACGGACAAAGTGATCTTTATATTGCACAGGGCTATAAACCGCGATGAGTGGTTTCAGTTCCCTGACGCCTGTGAAGAGGTTAAGATTGAATATGAGGACCGTTACACTGGATGTGTCGCATGTGCATTGTATTCAGAGCTAGTGAAAAAGTGCTCAATTATATTAGGCAAGGGCTAGGCTTCAAAAGAGGTTTATGTACCTTGTCTCCAGCTAGCTCAACCAGCAGGTCTATCATGTAGTCTAGTGGTGTGACGCCGGGTATGTCCGTAGCGGTTGAGAGAGAATAAGGGTGTAGCAAGCACTATTTAATCCATTCATGCTCACCCTGTGTTGATGGAAGGAAGAAGCCGGCAAGTTCTGAGGATGCTCGTTCAGGTCGCTCCAGACCGCGAGCAAGAGGGAGACCCCTCTCTCTATTTTAACAACATCTGGGGCCGGGTGTTGTTTGTTGGAACTTGCCCCAGTCAGAGCTTACGTACATAGCTATTGTCCGGTACGCTTAGTTCAATTCTTAGCCGGGGACGGCTACAGTTTGGCTTCTTTAGCGTCTACCAATCACTCCCAACCACACCTTGCCTAAGTGACTTAGGATATCTAGTAGGCATCGTCAAAAGGTCCATCTTTGTGAAGAAAGTCGCACCATCTAGTAGCCAAGGAGATGAGGCTTCATTCATCGGGACGTCTGCTGTGATAGTCATCTTGGACACCCGGTCCCGCTGCTCCTCAGGCCTCTGTAACGGACTTGCTGTCGTATATTGCACAGCTAATCACAGTATTCCTGCTAAGGAAGAAGCACTCGACGTCAGTCTCAAAACTTGAGATGTTGAATGGTGCTTGATCGGTTCAGTCATCTGCCTGTTCAGATGCTGGTGACCGTGATTCTAACTGATTTTGACGAATGATGAAAGGGATACGGTAACATTTCCTTTCGGAACAACTCATGGATGATATGGATACTATACATTATCGTTTCCTTGAACTTGTTCCAGTAAATTACAATGCTGCAAGTAATTATGAGAAACTGCTAATGTAGTTAGACGCTGACTTCATCTGGACAAAGAGCAGGATAATAAGATCTCTTTCCGGTTAAATCTACAGGGGTGGCACAGGTCTTTGATCGTGTACACAACACCATATTTAACTTCCTGCGAGAAGAAGTAATTCGGTTTCTTATCTTCTGTAATTTTAACTGTTTGTGTTTGTTCACATACTTTTAAAAACAACAGGAGAAGATGTGTTGAATGAGCAGGCTAAGATCTTAGTTGTAGCCTTACCTTCATCTTTTGCTGTTCGCTCGGACACAATTGAGAAGATAATGTCTTATTCAGAGCGAATTTAGACTCATGGTCTTATGTAATTCAATTTTAAGTACTGTGACACAATGTCTATATGGAAAGGAATTTTGTGGTCATTTGTACCTTTTAGAAGATAATTCAGAAGATAATTTCTTAGAGCGAATTTAGACTCATGGTCTTATGTAATTCAATTTTAAGTACTGTGACACAATGTCTATATGGAAAGGAATTTTGTGGTCATTTGTACCTTTTAAAAGTCTTTCCAGACCTATATATATATATATATATATATATATATATATATATATCTCTGTCTTAACTAATGTTAAGTGGGAGTTATTCTGATGTTTAACATTTGACTAGGTGGAAAACTTGCTACAGTCGCTTTAGTTTTCCAGACTCTCGTCTTTGATGGTAAGCTTTCATTAATGTAGGATTAAGCTACAAGAAAGCATCAATACTCGACTCTTTAAGTTGGGGTCTAATCGACCACACCAACAGAAAGAGTAGGAGAGGTTGTCCTAGACTCCATTCATCTGTAAGGACTCATAGCGAAAGTATAGGTATCTCTCCTATATATTTCTTTAGGATTGTCTATCCAGCCACTTGGATAGGGGGTTTATGTCTGTTTGAGTTACTGATCAGACACCCCTAAGCCGGTGGCTCGAGGCTCTTATAGAGCTCGGTCCGACCGATTTCGACTGAACTGGATAATTAGGTTATTTATGATATTCTTTTAGTCGAAAAGCGAGCGTTCGGCAGTGTAGTGAGTACAGTTCTTTAGATCACTAATTTTGTGAACTAGATAATGCCTCATGGGATTAATGATAAGATACACATATCCCACTATTCTTTTTCATCTGGCTGGTTCATCTGTTGTTTCACAGAGCGAATTAGCCAGCAGGTTGGCTCACTTTTTTCTGTTATCTGACACATTAACAGCGGAAATTTTATGCGCCGGATGTGGTTGTGCGGAGCGGCTATGAGTGTTATTTCGATGGGTCGCTCATGCACACGTCCCCTCCAGTTATTCTTAACTGGAGTGGTAGACGTTTTTTGCTCTAGACCTGTTTTGTTTTAGAGAATCTTTTAACATAAGGTCAAGTTTGGACATATATTTAACGGTTTTCTCAATTATTACGGACGTGAGTTCATATATTGCATTACAGTCCTGAGTCCGATGGTCTCCTTATGCAGGGATCTTGGGACCCTCGGTTCTTGGAAACCACATATATGCTACATCATTGAATTATTACAGTTCATGTATTTATAGACGCTGATCAGAGTTTATCAGAAGAGAAGAACACTTCTTTTGTCATTAATTTCCAATAGAAGGGAAGTTTATGTTCATTCTATTGTTTAATAAGTCAGTTAGCTATTCGTACTGCTTAGGTAAATTTATCTTCCAATCAGCAGTCAGTGCTTAAGATTTCAGCGCATGAAGTAAAGCGCTGGCTACATCTTGGGCTTATTCTAACTGAATGTCTATTACATGATCTTATATAGGATCACTTCAGGATAGTTAAGTTTGCGGCGCACAGGAATAATTGTTTCCATTATTTGTGTCGCCAGTATTAGGCATTTGAGCGCATTGATGCTCAGCCATTTTCATGGGAATGAATGATAGGATATGTGTATTCTTCAATTCATTTGTTTCTATTGATTTCATTGAGGTTATGGTGTCTGTTATTGAACATTCGTCAGAAGCTTCCCCACAAGAGGGTTTTCTTCAAGGGAAGTTTTGTTTTTCACATCATTCCCCGCTCTCGGTGGCATTACAGAGTATGTCAGATGTGAAAGAGCTTTGTGGTCACTATATTAGTCTGTTCCAGCAGTGATTAATAATGTGGGTGAGGAGGTTTCAACATATATTCGAATTCCCACCTAACCTCCTCCCCCCCCCCCCCGCCCCCCACACTCACACACTGTCGCATATATATATCTTAATACATACATACTATGCGTTTGGGTTGTGTTGGATGGCGCCCTCATTGGCATATATGCAGTTCTGTTGCATTAGTTTCCGGTGTTTATTTTCTGATTTCTAATATACAAGCACTTATTTTATCATCATATTGGCTGCTATTTGAGTTTATAGGTGACTGCATAACCATTTAGTGGTTTTTATATGATTAATAGGCTGGATTTTTATGCACTCACGCAATATGTGATTACGCTATCGCTTTGGTGGACCTTGAAGTTATTATATATTTCGGGGGCGGTCTGAGTTGGAGCCGGTTAATCATACCTACCTCTAGATCCTAATCTCTATTTTGTCGGTTCTCAAAGCGCATATTCTCACGTGTTTATAGTTGTAGATACCAAATAGTACACCTTGGAGAGTGTTCTTACCAGATTTAATTACAGAGGCCTCCTGTGAATGATCTTGAAGCATGTTTTCCCTGCAGAGATTGTTCATCGTATCTCGCTTCTGTATGTGTATGTTATATTATTATTTCACTGATTTTGTCGTACCTGTATACGCCGTCTGCAGTGCATATTTTGTAGCGGATAATGTTATTTACCAAAATTATCGCTATAGCCTTGGCTTGTGAAGTGGCGTTAAGCACCATTTATTATTCATGAATTTTTGAGTGCCTGATCGATATTTATTCATATCGTTTCTGGGTTCTGATTATTGATTCCAGGCCTCTCCCCTCTTTCTTTTGAAGATATGTTCAAAAAAGGGAGGGGGGGGGGCATTTTGTCCACTTCTCTGTCTTATTGGGTATGTAACTATTAAGGAAGCTGTTTTGTCCGTACTATATTCGGTGATCAGCTGCAGTATTATTGTTTGGCATAGGTTTATGGGTAATTTTCTCACATTCTCAATATGCCATTCTAATTTTTAGGGCTTAGTCCAGACTAGCCTTAAAAATTGTTTATTTGTTACATTGTTACATCCTAATTAACATGATTTCATGCTCGCATTTAGGATTTACATAATTGGGATCCATATTTAGGATATGTCTCTTCTATTATGATATGAAGAGACATACATGTAAATTCTAATTATTCTTATTTTCTTCATCATGGATTGAAGGATTTGATCTATGTTGATTACTATTTTGGAAGTTCTTGGCCCTCCACCTTTTTACGATTCAGCTAGTCCGGGTCATTGGTTACAGTATAAAAATATGAAAAAATTTAAAGTAATTTATATATTTTTTATACTTACCAATGACCCAGACAGGAATGGCCCTCCCATGAGTGGGCAGTACTGGGCACTCATACCTTCCCGCTGAATTATTATAATCTTTTTTACAAAGAATGATGTTGGCGCCAGATTCAGTGACTTCCTGGCGTCTGCGCATGCACGAAGAGTAAATGTATGGAGGGCCAGATAGGACTTCTAATTTTCGGTTTTGCATGCAAATTTTGGGGATTGGGGGCAAAATTTGTGTTTCGCACTAGATATTTTTGGGTTAGCACCAGCTAGTCTGGGTCATTGGTAAATATAAAAAATATATAAATTACTTTAAATTTTTTCATTTTTGTCAGTGCATTTTTTTTCTTTGGCAAAGTATAAAGTCATGAATCAGAATGTTGATGAATTTCTTCTAGACATTACAGCAAGGTAAATTCTAATCAGAAAGCCTATGAGAAATATTTTCACTCTTGTTGAAAAATTGAGAAGAGTGAGTGCAATCACGCTTCTTGCGATTTTTATTAGAAGTGTTGTTTTCACCTCTCCTCGTATTTTCAAATCAACAGCACTGCTTTTGTTTTCAGCTGCGACAAGCAGCTGCATATGTGGCAATGTCAGTTGGTCTGAGACCTGTTAACCCTCCCAATTTCACCGGGAGACTCACAGTTTGTAATCCAATCTTCCACCCTCACAGCAACCCCCTGTTTTCTCCCACTTTGTCATTTTCCGAACTTGTTTTCCAGTAATCCAACATTTTTAGCTCAACTTTGATGTAGTCAAATTTGAGGTTTCGTCATGGCAAGTCGTCCGTCGGTCCGCCCATCAACAATTCAATATGGCTTGTGCTAGAGGCCTTATTTATGAACCTATCTTTATAAAACTTCTTGGGTACCTCTATTATCACCGTGGGACGAGAACGAGTGTTTTTGCCTGCAGTCCAAAATTCAAGATGGCCACCAGCATCCATTTTGTACGAAAATTGGTGCATTTTTTTGTTCAGAACTTCTGGATGAAAGTTCTGATTTGAATAAATTTTTGTATGAATGTTTAGTAATATGGAATACATCACATATAATACAGGTTTTTTTCTGGTGCAGAAATTATGCAAATTAGATGAACTTTGATTTATTTAGTGCTACTTATACACTGTAAGTGCACATGTCAATACGGCTCAGACTTGGGGCTGTATTGGGAGTGCAGTGGCTCAGTGGTAGACTGTTGGACTTCTATGCTAGAAGTCCCGAGTTCGATCCCCGTCCGGGACAACTCACGTTGTGTCGTTGGGCAAGGCACTTTATCCCGGTTGCCTACATGGGGGAACGATAACACTGTGTACTGAGGCGTACTGCACATCAGTGGTGCACATGTCTTCAACTGCTGTAACCCTGCTTGAGCAGAGCTTGAACAGAGTTAGAATGTTGAGGAGCTGACAGTTGCTCATCGATGCTCGGTGGTTCTCTCCGGGTATTCCGACTTTCTCCACGTATAAAACTGTCATGGTCACGATCAGCCATTAAACACCAACAAATAAATAACTAAATAAAATAGGGGGCTGTATTTATGAACCGATCTTCACGAAAATTTCTTGGGTACCTTTGTTATCACCTTGGGACGAGAACGAGTGTTTTGGGGTGCGGTCCGAAATTCAAGATGGCTGCCAGCAGCCATTTTGTACCAAAATTGGGTTCAATCAGTTTTTTGTACAGAGCTTCTATATGAAGGTTCTGATTTGAATAAATTTTTCGAATGAATGTTTAGTAACATGGAATACATCACATGTAATGCAGGTTTTTTTCTCGTGCAGAAATTATGCAAATTAGATGAACTTTGATTTATTCAATGCTACTTATATACAGTTAGTACACATGTCAATATGACTCTGGCTAGAGGCTGTATTTATGAACCGATCTTCACAAAACTTCTTGGGTACCTTTGTTATCACCATGGGACGAGAACGAGTGTTTTTGGGTGCAGTCCGAAAATTGATTGCTCTTGATGGAATGAAATTTGTTTCAGCATAGGTGCAAACTCAAAATTTGGGGGAAAACTGTGTGGCTCAAAGTGAATTGAAAGAATTTCTAAAGTATTACAGAGTTGTCAATCAATTTAACATCAGAGGACCTATTTAAACTGGTTTACATATTTGTTTGTCATTATGTCCCATATTACATTTTTAAATTATTTGAGTGATGCCACAGAACCAACACAAGGAGGAAATGTATGGAAAAAATGAAACAGATATCAACACTTTGAGGTTTCATGAGGTTGATAATGTTAATTTCTCCATCATGTGGTATGATTGGGTACATTAACCAGTCACAATTATTTCAAGAATAATAAGGAAGAATCATCTCCTACCCAAGTTAATGTTTTCAGAGGAGCAGGGAGTCCCCATTTATCAATACATTAGCTCACAAGTTTGAGCTATTTCAGTTCACCATTTTTAAGATTCTTCAAGGTATTTTTTTCATTCCAATACATAATAATTACTGAATGTCTCACTAAGATTTCAAGGTAATCTCTGTGGAACAGATAAGTTATTTATAATTATGACCGAATTTTCTAGATTTGCTACATAAGCCAAATCCATGCAGTGTTATATACATAAATTGCCAATCCAATTTTGTTACTTTTATGCATTTGCTTCATTGGAATGAGATTACTGAGATTATTCCAATGAAGGGTCATAAGCTGTGTTTTGGAAGCAAAAGGATATGTTGTGTTATTTTGTAAAATATGTTGTGTCTGGTCACTTTAGTTGAAAGCTTCAAGTTTTAGTTACAATGACATTATGTCTCATGCATTTATGAATGATTATCTGTTGCAGTGTAAATCAGGAACTGGTTGCAGATGCCTTCTTGCCAACATTAAGAACAATATTGGATGCACCATCCTCTAGTCCAATATCAGAAATTAATGTGAATAATATTGCGGACTTGCTGGTTCAACTCACCAATTCGAAACGAATCATACAAAACCAGAATTCATCTAGCTCATTGAAGGTAAGAGAATACAGGAACTGCCAAATTGCTGAATAGACTCTCCAAACAAAATTTCCACAAACAATGTTGAATGGATAGCACACTGATAATTTAATACAAATCTCTTTCACGCTACTATTTTGCACTTGTAGAAATAAAATTTAAACAGTTATACAGTGGAGCCCGCTTAATTGGATATCTCTTAAATGTATATCCCTGTTAATTGAATATAATTTTCAAACACAAAACCATTTACCATACCTTCAGTACAAATTTGATCTGTTAATTGCATATGGGTTGTAGAGTAAACTCCTGTTAATTGTATATAAATTTTTGTAATATGTCGCAAAAATTACTGTGACACACACCAAATTCCCTTTATTTATTAACCTTTTTGGCCTCACTACATCCAATACAGACATTTATTCTATTATATCTTGCGTGACAGAGCTCTATGAGCTCTGTCAAACAAAATATAATAGAATAAATGCTCAGTTTACCTCCAGAACACAGGAAACTGACCAAATCCCTGTTAATTTATACTCCTGTTAATTGAATAATTTTCAATGGCAAAATGGATATTCGATTAAGAGGATTCTACTGTATCTTGACACAGCCCATTGAGCTCTGTCAAGATAATAGTTGATTAAATTGCGCTTGTATTATGGAAATTAGTGCTGCTGAAAACATTATTATTTTTATACTGTTCCAATGACCCAGACATAGCTGGTGCTAACTCTTAAAAATCTAGGGCCAAACACAAATTTTGCCCCCCAATCCTCAAAATTTGCATCTAAAACCAAAAGAAATCATGTCCTAAAGGACCTCCATACTTTGCCCCTACTTCGCATGCGCAGTGTCAAGGACGTTCCGAAATTGGCGCCAATCATCATTCTTTGTTTGGCCCTTCATCAGTTAACATCTCACTGATCTTTGTGCTTGTAAATCTCAGTTTAAATGATGCCAGACACATAAATATTGGAGAAATGGTGATTCTAAGGAGGATAGAGAAGGAGGAGAGGAAAAAGGAGTGACAGAAAATATTCAGGGCTGTAACTTAAAATTTTGTAATGAAATTATGTTAAGTTGCCTATTTTGAAGTTGCACCGCTTATTCAGTGTTTCCTCTCTCCTTATCCTGTAAGTCCCCCCTTGCTATTCTCCCATGCTTTTGGCATATTTTTGAGTAAGATTACTACTAAAATTTCTTGGGAGAATTAGCTTGGTTACAGAATGAATTCTGTTATTTTCCCCATGTTTACGTTTTCACCCATGGGTGTTTAGACGTTGTGTTCTGCATCTACCATCTGATGTTCTGCAGATTCTTTTTTGGAAGTCTCTGTTTTGCATCAGATAGTGTGTAATATTGATAACTGATTTCGGGCCAGTATTGTCAGTGCCTGGAGTCATGTTTTCTGGTGTTTATACACTTCTTGTTTACATTGGCAACAGTCTCTTTTGAGGGGGGCTTTTTGCCTTTGGAGTAGTTTACTCATTACTAGATACATTATTATTATCCGTAAGTGTTGCAATAATTATTTAAAATAATTTTAAAATTTTTGACCACACTTACCCTTGGGATCCATTGGGGCTCAACGTTACTTTTCAGAAACTTGGGCTTCGCTGAAAAAATATTTTTCAAAAATTATTTTGAATTTCATTTCCTTTTTTCAATGTTAATGGATCATGTTATTATGTATCTTTGTGTTTAGGGGTTTGTGCGAGTACTAGGACTTGTTGTCTTTTCACAATGTTCAAATTGTAATAGGAAGAAATCTTCCTCTGACTTTCATGATCATTGTATTAATTGTAGTCAGTGTACTCGCACTAACTCCTGTTCAATATGTCAATATTGGGATGACAAACATTGGAAACGTGTGTCACGGTATGTTGTTAGTGGAGAAAGGGCTATGCTGGTCCTTTCTCCGCAGGGTCACTCTAGTCTATCAGTTTCTATTTCAGAGGAACAAGAACAGGGTGATGTTTCCATGTTATCTTCCAAGAGTGCGCTTCCGTCGTCACAATTGAATGAAGAGCTAGCGGCAAAAGTGCTCATGGAGATACGACAGTTGCCTAAGAGGTCCCGAGTAGGATCGACGGCGCTGTCTTCCGCTAGCTCGCCCGGTGTAGCGTCCATTCACCAAATGGTTCGGCATCCGGGTTCGTCCTTTGCGGTCCAGGAAGAAATGTTGGGTGATGCAAGCACTATAAACATAAAAGGTGCACACCCAGTGACGGCGGATGTTAGGAGAGATCGGAGGAAGCCTTCTAGTCCGGTTCCTAGCTCGTCCAGGTCCAGTCGGGCCGTGAGCGAGAGAGGCCCCTCTCTCATACAACAACATCAGGGACTTGATGTTGTGGTACAAAATGTGTCGCAAGCGGAGCACACATCCGTCGCTCGGGAAGCTCCGTTGTTTAGGCAGACCGCGGAGACTGCTCAGGCTTCCTCATCCTCTCACCAGCGCACTCAACCGCACCTTGGCTACGAGACCGCGGATATTCTACCAGCTTCGCAGATAAGGGATTCGTCAGCGATCAGGTCACGCCATCCGGTAGCCAGGGACACGAGGCCGGTAGACTCCGGACGTTCGCATAGGAAGAGTATGCGGGAGTCAGTTGATGCGGAGCTTCCCGTGGCTAAGCAGCGAAAGACCGCTACTCCGCAGGCCTCGATGACGGACGTGCTTGCTCAGATAGCACAGCTTATCGCAGCATCCCAGCAACCGACAGAATCGGTGTCGGATCGGGTGCGGACGACCGGGAGCATCATGAGGTCCGACCGGATGGTGAAAGGGATACGGATGACTTGGAGCTATCCCTTTTGGAACAACATAAAGCTGCCGTGGATTTCATCCGGCACTTCCTTCCTCACGTTGTTCCGTCGGGCCAGACTGCTGCGGTACCGGACAAGAGACTGATAGCGTCATTGGACACTGAATTTTTCGAGCGGTTCAGAGACATCGTCCCTGAGTTTCCGTCTCAGTCCAATAATGTCACAAGAACATTTGAATTATTGAACGACGCTATATTCAAGCTTGCTTCCAAAACAGGCAAAGCTGGTTTCTTGTCCTCCAATGCTCTTAACCTGCCTTTCATTAATGCAAGGAATAAATTTGATACGGCAGGACAGGGTATTCCGAGAGTTCCTCTGCGTCTTGACGACGAGGTGGAAGACTTAGAGTTGTCATTACCGTCATCTATGTCCATTCCAACCGCGGTGTTGGACACGACAATCACGTCTAACAGGGCCAGTTTAGACGCTTTATCTTACGCAGACCACCTTACAAAGGCGTTATCACTTCTTCTTCAAGGGAAAGAATTCCAGGATATACAATCCTCTTTAAGACTTCTTTCAAGGGCAGTGGCTTATTCCACGTATAACTCCGCCCTCTCAGTGGCAAACCTGGAGTTGGTTAGACGTGACGCAGCCCTAGCTACATCCACACGCGTGGATAGTAAGGTGAAGAACTCTCTCAGAGTCGCTTCAGTCTCCGGAGAACTTCTATTCGACGGCAAGCTTTCTGCAATCTATGATAAAATTACTAAGAAATCTTCGGATTCTCTGCTGTTTAAATCCGCTTCCAAAAAGTCGGATACAGCAGATAAGAATAAGACAGGCACTTCTGGGTCCAATGCGCCCAAGAAAGGTTCCTATAGAGGTTCCGGTGCGTCCTCTTGGTCTTATTCAAGAGACCGTCAAGGCAGCGACTCACGTGCGGGACGTCCTTCGGGCCGGGACAATCGGTCGGACACCCCGAGGTCGACAGGCCGAGGTGCGGGTTGTGGAGGATGTGGTTTCTCCTCCCGCAGGCCTCGCAGGTCCAGGAGGTGATGGCTTCAACCTCTATCGTGTTTCGGTTGGCGGAAGGTTGTCGAGTTTTTCAGAAGAGTGGGCGTCGATTACGGATGACCCTTGGGTGAGAGGGGTGATTTCGGAAGGTCTAAGAATATCCTTCAAACGAAAGCCTCCTTTAACTCGAAGTCCAAAATGGACTCAACTTCCGTCAAATCCGCAGAAAAGAGACGCTCTATTATCGGAGGTGCAGTCTCTTTTATTGAAGAACGCGGTAGAGGTCGTAGAAGACCAGGAAACACCGGGATTCTCCAGCCATCTGTTTCTGGTTCCGAAACCAGACGGCTCGTTCCGTCCAGTCATAGATTTGAGCTGGATAAACAAGCTGATCATCGCTCCGAAATTTTATATGGAGACGATTCGGTCGGTCAGAGCGAGTATTCGGGTGAACGATTATGCTAAAAGCATAGATCTCAAAGATGCGTACTTTCATGTCATGGTACATCCGACATTAAGAAAGTATCTACGCTTCGCAGTCCTAGGAGTTGTGTATCAATTCCGGGTGATGTGCTTCGGATTGAACCTAGCACCCTGGGCTTTCACTCGGGTAATGAACTCGGTAATGATGTATTTCCGAGCTCATTCGTCTGCGGTAACGTCGGCCTATCTGGACGACATTCTTCAGAGGTACGGCAACGAGTTAACGCTTCAGAACGATGTGCAGAATCTGCTTCTATTGCTCCAACGTCTCGGTTTTATAATAAACGAGGAGAAGTCGGATCTGGTGCCGTCCAAGTCATTCACACATCTGGGAATGAGCTTCGAGACGCACAACAATCTCGTTCGTCTGCCGTTAACCAGAGCGAAATTAGTCAGTTGTTACGCTCACTATTGTCTTCATGCAGACAAAGTCACAGCGAGGGAGTTTATGAGACTGATAGGTCTGTGCGGAGCCGCCGCGGATCTCATTCCGATGGGGCGGTTACGCACTCGTCCTCTCCAAATTTTCTTAACTCAGAATTGGAGTGTGAAGATTCATTCGCTCGACATAGACGTTCTCTTGTCAGATCAAGTGAAACAAGAGATTCAGACTTGGGCAAACATTCAGTGGTTAACTCAGGGAGTTCCACTGCAGTTGCCGGATCCGAGTTTTACCATAATGACGGATGCCAGTCAAACAGGTTGGGGTGCAACATTGATCCCAACGGATTCGAGGTGCCAGGGTCTTTGGGATCCACAGTTCCTAAGCAAGCACATAAACATCAAGGAATGATGTCAATTTGGCTTGCGTTACGTCATTGGATGGACATTATTCACAAAGCTCATGTCCAAATTCTGTCCGACAATACGACAGTAGTGGCGTATATACGGAACCAGGGAGGCACTCATTCCGTTCTGTTATTCAATCTAACGGAGAGAATCCTTCTGTTTGCTCCAGAACATCAAGTTCTACTTTCGGTCCGTCATATACCGGGTCGTCTGAATGTACTAGCAGACTCCCTTTCACGGAAGGGTCGCTTGTTGCCGTCGGAGTGGACTCTCAACAAACAAGTATTCAATCAGATTTGCTACCAGTGGGAACGGCCAATGATAGACTTATTTGCGACACATCTCAACAATCAGTTGCAGACGTATGTGTCACCGTGCCCAGATCCAAGAGCATTTGCAGTAGACGTTCTATCGATCTCATGGGACGGAATAATAGGATATGCGTATCCTCCAGCGCCGTTGTTTCAGCAAATATTGCTAAAGATAAAACAATCTCAGTGCAAGATTCTGTTGGTAGCATCTCTGTCTCCACAGAGACCGTGGATAAATCTACTCAGGTGTCTGTTGTGGGACCTACCGCGAAAGCTTCCTCCACGGGAGGATCTTCTTTCGCAGGGGAAACTGCGTCGACTTCATCACAACCCGCAAGGTCTCAACCTTCACGTTTTTCCGTTGTGCAGTCCTTCTTGCATGGCAAGCACTTTACAGGACGAGCAGTGGACGCGATTTCTAACTGTAGGAGGACCTCCTCTTCACTAAATTATGCAGCTAAGTGGAAGGTTTTTCGTCGTTGGTGTAGGGATCATTCTGTTGATATTTTTGATCCCTCCATACCAGACATTGCAAACTTTCTAGTATACTTGTTTGACAAAATCAAACTGCAGCCTGTTACTATTAAGGGTTATAGGTCTATGTTATCTGATACCTATGCACATCACGATAGATTACAAATTGGATCTAATGTCTCTTTATCTAAGTTAGTTAGAAACTTCTCGATAAATAGACCCAGAACTCTTAGATTAATTCCTAAGTGGAATTTAGCTTGGGTTCTTCTTAAACTAAAGGAAAAGCCATTTGAGCCTCTTGGGATAGTAGATTTCAAATTCTTGTCTTATAAGACAGCTTTTCTCTTAGCTTTCTCTTCTGCTAGAAGAGTCAGTGAGCTTCATGCACTATCGGTGGACGATTCTCACTATCGTAGTGTCGGGAACACTATCACCTTCACTACTAATGTTGGATTTTTAGTTAAGAATCAGGCTCCTAATAAATATCTGGAACCTATTGTTATTAAGTCTCTTCCTTCTTCTGACGGGCGTAGGCCTTTACTCTGTCCTGTTAGAGCTTTACGCATTTATAAACAGAGATCTCAGTTTATCAGAAAGGGACGAAAATGTTTCTTTCTGTCTCTGATGCCTAATAGAAAGGACATTTCGGTCCATTCTATTGCTAGGTGGTTTCAATTAACTATCCATACTGCTTATGAAAATTTATCTTCTTCCCAGCTGTCTGTGCTTAAGATTTCGGCTCATGAAGTAAGAGCTCTTTCTACATCTTGAGCTTACGCAAATAGTGTGGCTATTACAGATTTAACGAAGGCTGCTTATTGGTCTCAGCCATCCACATTCACGAATTTTTATCTCAGAAATATTGAGTCCATTTCTGGAGACCTGCATTGTTTAGGTCCGTTATCTGTTGCTCAGAATGTCGTCCACTAAACCGTTGCAACTATAGTTATGCAGGCTTTCTGTTCCGGCAGTGACTCCGTCCTGCTGCCCTCTTCGCTCTGGGCTATTTGACCCAGGGCAAGGGGAAGGGGGGGGGGGGAGGGTGTTCCCTTAGGTCACCTGCTTTATAGTGAAAAGCAAGGGAATTCCTCCTCCGGAGTCAGTAATTCTGAGTCGTTTCCAGGATGGTTTTAAAGTGTAATATTAATGTTAAAAATTCATTCATGTCATATTTTTAAAGTGAAGCTCGGTGTGAAGCATTTGTATATGTCAAGTGTCAAACGGGCGTTAATATACAATCCTCGGACACTTTTAAAGAATATAAAGAGTCTCAATTCTGTGGACTAACTTTATTTATTGGCTTACTTTAAAAATAATTAGTATAATGGGTTATACTGGATGTTAATAGAGAACATGAATGTTATTGTGCTCAATTATGAAGGGTATTGTATCTTTCTAATTTATCATAAAATAAGAAAGATACATGTAAAGCCTAATACTCCTTTTCTCCTTGAGGGGTTCACTCTATATTATATAGTTGAGCTTATTGGATTTTCCTCTATGTCCTAGGCCCTCCAGCCTTTTTACTATTCAGCTACGTCTGGGTCATTGGTACAGTATAAAAATGTTAAAAAATTTATAGTAATTTATATATTTTTTATACTTACCAATGACCCAGACGGGGATGGCCCTCCCAGGAGTTGGGAACTCATACCTCCCCACTGAGTACATAGCGCTGACCAGGCACTGCCAGTAAGAATGATGATTGGCGCCAATTTCGGAACGTCCTTGACACTGCGCATGCTCAGTAGGGGCAAAGTATGGAGGTCCTTTAGGACATGATTTCTTTTGGTTTTAGATGCAAATTTTGGGGATTGAGGGGCAAAATTTGTGTTTGGCCCTAGATTTTTAAGAGTTAGCACCAGCTATGCCTGGGTCATTGGTAAGTATAAAAAATATATAAATTACTATAATTTTTTTAACTTTTCAACATCAGGGCAGAAAGTTAACTTTCTGAAACAATTCCTACTACTTTTGGTCGAGTGTGACCTAGTTGATTAATAATTTGATGGAAGTGGGTAGGCAGATGGTTGGGCAACCGAGCGAGTGTTAACAATTGGTTTTCTGCAATAGCTTTAGTTCCATTTAATGCAGGTCAGCTTAACTTACAGGGTTGGTACAATAAAGGAAGAAGAACCTTATCGATTTTCAGCCAAAAGTATATAAAGAACTTTGTTGAAAATTTGTTTCCTAGAATTGTCATATGTTCACCAGATACCCCTTATGGGTAGAATCCATACATTTCAGTCGACAAAACACAGGTTCACCAAACCTTTGGATTGGCATCTTCATGGACAGTAAAGAAACCTATAAATTTTCAGGTTACTCCTTTAAAAGTCCAGGTCACTGATACTAAAAATAGTACTTTTGAATTTGCGGATGATAACAATAGTTCTATTAATCAGAGCCAAGTCAAACTTGCTGAAAATATTTGCATATTGAAAGGGAAGAATCTCGTCCACTTGGAGATGGTAGCTCTAACTTTGAAGGCCACAGGACTGTTACTATATACAGAACTTTATAGAAAATTAGTTTTCAAACAATAACTATTGTATCATTTGAGACATGTTTACCAGATTTGCAGATCAGGTATCTCTATGGAAGGGAAATAATTGTATCCATTTTTTAATCTGCGATCTTAAGATTGAAAGTTATTTGACTGTTACTGCAAATAGAACTTGGTAATAAAAAGTTGTTTCTGGGCAATAAATTTTGATCCACATAATACAGGTCCACCAAACTTTTGGATTGACATTCTCATGGAAGAACCCTATCAATTTTCAGGTTTCTCCTTTAAAAGTTTAGGTCACTGATTCCAAACATAGTATCTTTGGGTTTGTGGGTGTAACAATAGTTCTCTTTATCACAATTCAGTCAAACTTGCAGTATATATTTTTCATATGGAAACACAAGAATCCTGTTCATTTTGGAGACGGTAGCTGTAAGGTTAAAAGTCGCGGGACTGCTGTTATAAATAGAACTTTGTTAAAAATTGGTTTCCAGGCAGTATCACGACTTGTTTATCTGTAATCCACTCCGAGGATTTTCTGAACTGTTTTATGGATCAAAAAAGGGCTTCCCTCCCTCATCATAAAATCCCAGAAAATTGCCAAAGAAACAATTTTTATAGGTCCAATACAGTTTTAATGGTTTACCGGACACAAGGGATCTGATTAACTGGTACTATTCACCAAGAGATTTCAAGTTGATGATAGTCAAGCTCTCGGGCCACCAGTCCAATTCTGTAAGAAATATAATGCTGTTGTGGCCTGGAACCAGTCTAGCCCTTAAACAGTATCGCCTATGTTTATATTCAGTCGTCTGGAATATTTCAGGTGCTTGGAAAAACGAGCCTACATTTCACTTTTCCGACCGACCAACTGAAATATTCCATCCGATTGAATAAAAAAAATATTGTAAACATTCATTTTCTTTGAATCAATACAAGAAATGTTTCTCAATTGAGACTTTATTTGACTGAATCTTTAATGTTTTTATCAACACTATTAGACATAATAGGTTATTAAGTAATTATTATAAATGAGGACTCCCCACAGCTGTAGTTTTATGATTACTTCACACAGTTCCATTAATTGTGTCAATATCTTAATGTTTTCAAGGTAAATAAAAGAGTTTTGATTGGAGTGAGGAGCTCAAAATAAAATCTATATTTTTATACTGTACCAATGACCCAGACTTAGCTGGCTGGTGCTAACACCTTAAATTCTAGGGCCAAACACCAATTTTCCCCCCCAATCCCCAAAATTTGCATCAAAATCCGAAATTTCAATGTCCTATGTGGTCCTCCATACTTTCTATCCACTGTGCATGCGCAGTGTCAAGGAGGTCTCGAAATTGGCACAAATGTTATTCTTTGTTTGGCCCTAAAATCAGTAACATGTCACTGATATTTGTGCTTGTAAATCTCAGTTTAAATGATGCCAGACACATAAATATGAAAGAAATGGTGGATCTAAGGATGAAATAAAAGGATGAGAGGAAGAAACAGTGGCAGAATGTGTTCAGGGCTGTAACTTATAATTTTTTTACGAAATTATTTCATGTTCCCTAATTTCGGAGCATGAGCCTGATGTTGTCATTCTGGCTATGAATTTACCATTGTTTGTTCGGTGTTTCCTCTCTCCCTTTCCTTTATTCCCCCCTTGCTATTCTCCCATGGTTTTGGCATAATTTTTGTAATTTTTTTGACTAAAATTTCTTGGGAGTTTTGGCTTGGTAACAGAATAATTATTCTGTTTTTTCCCCATGTTTACGTTCTCACCCTTGGGTGTTCAGGCATTTTGGTCTGCATCTACCATCTGATGTTCTGCAGTTTCTTCTCTGGAAGTCTCTGTTTTGCATCGCATAGTGTTTAAATTGGTAACTGATTTCGGGCCATGTTTATCAGTGCCTGGAGTCATGTTTCCGGTTTGTGTACACTTTTTGTTTATGTTGACAACGGTTACTTCTGATAGTGATTACTTGTCCTCCGCTTAGTTCAGTTCATAGCAAGATACATTAATATTGTCCATAAGTGTTACATTAATTTTTTGAAATGGTTTTAAAATTTTTGTCCACACTTAGGCTTTTTTGGGATCCATTTGGGCTCATTGTTCCCATTGGGAACTTGGATTCTTCTCAACATTTTTTCAAAAAATTTTTTTTCTTAAATTATTTTCTTTCGAAATGTTATAATGGATTATATTATATTATGTATCTTTGTTTCAAGGGTTAGTGCGAGTAATGTGACTGTGTATATTTTTTCTTGATGAAAAAATATTGTTCAAATTGTAATGCAAGGATATCTTCCTCTAATTCTCAGGTTCATTGTGCTTCTTATAGTCAATGCATTTACACTAATTCTTGCTCTGTGTATGTTGATTGGAATGACAACGTTGGAGACGTGTGTCACGGTATTTTGTTAGCAGTGAGGGGTCCATTCCGGTCCTCTCTCCGCAGGGTCACTCTACTTTATCAGTCTCTTTTTCAGAATTCAGAGTGATGTTTCCATGACGTCTTCAACAAGTGTGTCTTCATCGTTGCAATATTAGGGCTAGCAGAAAGTGCTCAAGGTATTACGACAATTGCCAAAGAGTTCCCTAGTAGGATCGAAGGCATTGATCGTCCGCTAGTCCGCCCGTTGTCAAATGGATCGGCATCCGGGTTCGCCCGTTGCGGTCCAGGGAAGCAGATTGGGTGATGCGAGAACTATAAAACTTCGAATGTGCACACCCAGCAACGACGGATCCGAGGATAGTATGGAGGAAGCCTGTCAGTCTTGTAGCTAGCTCGTCCAGGTCCACGCGGACCGCAAATGAGAGAGGCCTCCTCTCTCTTACATCAACTTCTGCGCCGCGATGTTGTTGTATGTTTGTTCGTTAGTCAGAGCTTACGTCCACTCCTCCTGCTCGGGACGCTCCGTCGCATAGACAGTCTGATGCGGCTGTCATATTGGCTTCCTCATCCTCACGTCAACACACACGACTGCACCTTGGCTATGTGACCACAGATTTCCAGGGGACGTTCGCATATTATATAAATGCAGGATTGAACGTCCCTGGTGCTCCTGCCTCGCCGACCAAGGAATACACGTCTACCAGGTCACTCCATCTGCTAGCCAAGGACACGAGGCCTTTTCAGTGGGGACGTTCGCATATTTATATAAATGCAGGAATGAACGTCCCTGGAGCTTCCAGCGGATAATTTCGTAGGACCGTGGCTCCACCGGTCTCATTGAGTAACATGAACAAGGTGATGTTACCGTGATGTCTTCGTAAAGTGTGCTTCCATCGTCACAGTCAAATGAAGAGCTAGCGGTAAAAGTGCTCATGCAGATACATCAATTGCATAAGAGGTCCCAAGTAGGATCGACGGCGTTGGCGTCCGCTAGCTCGCCCGGTGTAGTGACCATTCATCGAATGGCTCAGCAGCCGGGTTCGTCCGTTGCTGTCCAGGAAGGAGATTTGGGTGATGCGAGCACTATAAAATACAATGTGCACACCCAGTGACGACGGATACAAGGATGGTACGGAGGAAGCCTATTAGTCCGGTTCCTAGCTCGTCCAGGTCCATCCGGGCTGCGAGCAAGAGAGGTCCCTCTCTCGTACTACAACATCTGGGGCCCGATTGTTGTGGTACAAAACATTCCTCAGTCGGAGCATACGTCCACCGCTCGGGACACTCCTTTATATAGACAGTCCGGAGAGACTGCTCTTTCGGCTTCCTCATCCTCACGGCAGCACAGGCGGCCGCACCGTGGCTACGTGACCAGTGATATTCAACCAACATCGCCAACCAGGGATTCTACGGTGACCAGGTCACGCCATCCGGTAGCCAAGGATACGAGGCCTTCATACTCTGGATGTTCGCATATAAGAAGTATGCAGGAGTCAGCGTCCAAGGAGCTTCCAGCGGCTAAATCCTGTAAGACCGCAGCTCCACAGGCCTCCGTTACGGACATGCTATCGCAGATAGCACAAATTATCGCAGCATCCCAGCAACCGACAGTACCTCTGTCGGATCAGGAATTATCCGAGGAAGCTGGGTTGGTACGTTCCACTGCAGGTTCAGGCACAGACGACCAAGAATTACAAGTAGTCCGACAGGTTGGCGAAAGGGATACGGAGGAGTTGTATTTTTCCCTTTCGGAACAACATAATTGCCGTAGAGTGCATCCGGCATTATCATCTGACATTGTTCCTCCGGACCAAAATGCTGTGTTGCCGGATAAGAGACTGATAGCGCCACTGGACACAGAATTCTTAATCGGTTTAGGGACATCGTCCCTCAGTTTCCGACATAGTCCAGAAATGTCTCACGGACATTTGAACTATTGAATGACGCTATATATATAACTTGCTACCTAAATGGGCAGGTCCGGTTTCTTATCGGCAAATGCTCTACATCTGCCTTTCATCAATTCAAGGAATAATTTCGAAATGGCCGGACAGAGCATTCCGAGAGTTTCTCTGCGTCTAGACGACCAGGCCGAAGACCTAGTATTGTCTATACCGTCGTCTATGTCAATTCCAGCCACGATGTTGGAAACAACAATATCGTCTAGCAGGGTTAGCTTAGACGCATTATCGTACGCAGATCACCTTACCAGAACGTTATCATTACGTCTCAAAGGAAAAAGAATTCTAGGATGTATAACCTCCTTAAGAGTTCTTTCAAGGGCCTTAGCATTCTCCACGTATAACTCCGCCCTTTTAGTGGCGATATGGAGTTGGTTAGACGTGACACAGCCCTGGCTACATCCACGCGTGTGGATAGTAAGGTGAAAAACTCTCTCAGAGTCGCTCCGGTCTCCGGAGAGTTTCTCTTCGACGGCAAGCTTTCCGCAATCTATGATCAGATAACTAAGAAAGCTTCAGACTCTCTGCTATTCAATTCTGCTTCCATAGAGTCGGATTCAGTGGAGAAAAGTAGGACAGGCACTTCTGGGGCGAGTACGTCTAAGGGAAGTTCCTATAGAGGTTCCTATGCGTCATCTAGGTCTTACTCTAGAGACCGTCAAGGTAGCGACTCAGGTAGGGGCCGTAATACTGGCCGAGACATCCGGTCAGACGCCCCTAGGTCGACGGGGCGAGGTGCGGGCCATGGAGGACATTGTTTCTCCTTCCGCAAGCCTCGCAGGACCAGGAGGTAATGGTATTAACCTCTATCGTGTTCCAGTGAGCGGAAGACTGTCAAGTTTCTCAATTGGGAGTAGATTACGGATGTCCCTTGGATTCGAGGGGTGATTTCGGAAGGACTAAATTGTCCTTCAAACGAAAACCTCCGTTAACTCAAAGTCCAAGATGGACTCAGCTTCCGGCAAGTCCGCAGGAAAGAGGCTCGCTTCCATCAGAAATCCAGTCTCTTCTGGAATTATTACGATAGAGATCGTAGAAATCCAGGAATTTCCAGGTTTCTACAACCATCCTTTTCTGGTTCCAAAACCAGATGGCTCGTTCCGTCCACTCATAAATCTGAGCTGGATAAACAAGCTGATCGTGGCTCCAAGTTTCTATATGGAGACCATCCGATCGGGTGTACGACTATGCTACATGCTTACATCTCAAGATGCGTACTTTCACGTCATGGTACATCAGGCGTTCAGAAAGTATCTTCTCTTCCTCATCATAGGAGTCGCGTATCAGCTCCGAGCAATGTGCTTCGGTCTGAATCTAGCCTCCTGTGCTTTCACTCGAATAATGAACTCGGTAATGACTCATTTCCGAGCTCATTCGTCTGCGATAACGTCGGCCTGCCTGGACGACATTCTTCAGAGGTACGTTAATGAGTTAACGCTTCAGAAGGATGTGCAGAATCTGCTTCTATTGCTCCGACATTTTGGTTTCATAAGTAAACGAGGAGAAGTCGGATCTGGTATCGTCCAAGTCATTCACCTACCGGGGATGAGCTTCGAGATGCACAAGATTCTCGTTCGTCTGCCGTTAACCAGAGCGAAATTAATCAGTTGTTATGCTCACTATTGTCTTCACTAAGACAAGGTTTCAGCGAGAGATTTCATGAGACTGATAGGTTTGTGTAGAGCTGCCGCGATTTTATTCTGATGGGGCGGCTACGCACTTGTCCTCTCCAAATTTCTTCTGACCCAGAATTGGAGGGTGAAGATTCTTTCGCTCGATACGGACATCCTCTTGTCAAATCAAGGGAATAAGAGATTCTGACTTGGGCAGATATTCAGTGGTTAACTCAGGGAGTTCCACTGCAATTGCTGGATCTGAGTTTTACAGTTTTGACAGATGCCAGTCAAACAGGTTGGGACGCAACATTGAGCCCAACAGATTTGAAGTGGCAGGGTCTTTGGGATCCGTAGTTCCTAATCAAGCACATAAACATCAAGAAATGATGTCATTTTGGCTTGCGCTACGTCATTGGATGAACGTTATTCAGAATGCTCACATGCAAATTCTGTCCGACAATTTGACGGTATTAGCGTATTTTCGGAACCAGGGAGGCACTCATTCCATTCTGTTATTCAAGTTAACGAAATGAATCCTGTTTGTACTAGAACATCAAGTTCTCCTATCGTTCCGTCATATTCCGGGTATCGTATTAGCGGACTCCCTTTCACGGAGGGGCCGCTTGTTGCTGTCAGAATGGACTTTCAACAAACGAGTATTCAATCGGATTTGCTACCAATGAGAGCGGCCAATGATGGACTTATTTGCGACGCATCTCAACAATCAGTTGCAGACGTATGTGTCACCATGTTTGGATCCTCGAGCGTTTGCAGTAGACGCTCTATCGATCTCGTGAGACGGAATAATAGGATATGCGTATCCTCCAGCACCGTTGATTCAGCAGATATTGCTCAAGTTAAATAATCTCCATGCAAAATTCTGTTCGTAGCATCTCTATCTCCACAAAGACCGTGGATTAATCTACTGAGGTGTCTGTTGTGGGACATGCTGTGGAAGCTTCCTCCACATTTTAGTCCATTCTATGGCTAGATGGATTCAATTAACTATCAGTACTGCTTATGATAATATCTTCAACTCCACAGTCTGTGCTTAAGGTTTCAGCTCATGAAGTAAGAGTTCTTTCTACATCATGGGCCTATGCTAATAGTGTTGCTATTACAGATCTAATGAGGGCTGCATATTGATCTCAGCCTTCCACTTTCACGAATTTGTATCTTAGAAATATTGAGTTCATTTCTGGAGATCTGCATTGTTTAGGTCCGTTATCTGTTGCTCAGAATGTCGTCCACTAAACAGTTGCAACTATAGATATGTAGGCTTTCTGTTCCGGCAGTGACTCTGTCCTGCTGCTCTCTTCGCCCTGGGGTATTTGATCCAGGGCAAGGGGAGGGGGGGGGGGGGGGGTCGGAGGGTGTTCCCTTAGGTCACCTGCTTTATAGTGAAAAGCAAGGGAATACCTCTCCTGGGGTCAGTAATTCCGAGTTGGTACCGGGATGTTTTTAAAGTGTAAAGCTAATGTTTACTCATCCATGTAATATTTTTAAAGTGTAGCTCGGTGTGAAGCATTTGTATATGTCACGTGTCATACGGGCATTAATATACAATCCTCGGACACTTTTAATGATTATAAAGAGTCTCAATTCTCTGGACTTCCTTTATTTATTGGCTTTCCTTTAAAAATATTTAGCATAATGGGTTATACTGGAGGTTAATAGAGATCATTGATGTTATTGTGCTCAATTACAGAATGGTGTTGTGTCTTTCTCGTTTTGATGCAAATAAGAAAGATACATGTAAAGCCTATTTCTCCTTTCTCCTCGAGGGGATAATTCTGTTATATGTAGTTGAGCCTATTGAATTTTCCTTATGTCCTAGGCCCTCCAACCTTTTTACTAATCAGCTAAGTCTGGGTCATTGGTACAGTATAAAAATGTTAAAAAATTTATGGTAATTTATATATTTTTTATACTTACCAATGACCCAGACGGGGATGGCCCTCCCATGAGTTGGGAACTCATACCTCCCCACTGAGTACATAACGCTTACCAGGCACTGGTTGTAAGAATGATAATTGCGCCAATTTCGAGACCTCCTTGACACTGCGGATGCGCAGTGGAGTAAAGGTATGGAGGACCATATAGGACATGTAATTTTGGGTTTTGGATGCAAATTTTGGGGATTGGGGGGTAAAATTTGTGTTTGGCCCTAGATATTTAAGAGTTAGCACCAGCTAAGTCTGGGTCATTGGTAAGTATAAAAAATATAAATTACTATAAATTTTTTAACTTTCCTGTCTAGAACAGCAATAAATGGTCTGTTTTCTTGTTCATGTTAGAATTCTGGGTGTTTTTTTTAACAAAGTATATCTTATGAATTTTTTGTATTTGTGATTTCTTAATTCCAGTGTTTATTTAGTATTCCTTCAAATTAAGCCATAAACATATTACAGTAACCATGATTTGTTCTGATGAGAATTTAAAGAAAAATTCTCGGAACTTTCTTAAGAGGGTTTGAGAAGTTGTGTAAAATTTTGAAGTTCTTCAGTAACTTTTTTTTTATTATAGGATAATCCAGGGCATGATAACATTGGTATGAAGATCTGTAATGAATTCCTTTGTCGTCCAAATTCCTCAAATCATGGATTATGGACAAGAATTCTGAACCAGCTTGACATAAGTCGGGATAACACAACTGTTTTGAAAGACCTGAATAATTTATGTAGTCAAATTGAAAAGGTAAATTAACTGAAATATTTTTATTTTGTTTTTACATGGCCTTTCTAACCCCAACTAGCACATTTCTTGTGTTTGAGGGTAGAGTTGAAATGGTTAACCGATTAATCAATTAACTCATGATCAACATCTTGATCGATCAAAAAAGTAATTGACCGATTAACCGTTACTTTTTAACTACTGTATTTTCTGGTTTAACAATGGAACAAACTTGCTCCAAAACAGGCAAACATTGTCACACTGACTCGCATCAATTATATGAGACAGAGTAAAGTATGCAAGTTACTTGCTGACATACTTGTTCACTTGCATGATCATTATACTGTAGCTGGAACTGGTCATTCTTAAGTTTACGTTTGCCCAATGCGAGTAGCAGATGACACTTGCAAAATAGATTCTTGAATTACTAAAAAAAAAATTCAATTTTTGTCTCAAAAACATAGCTTATGATCCCTCATTGGAACAAGCTCAACGAGCTCGTTCCAATGAGGGATCATAAGCTATGTTTTTGAGACAAAAATTGAAAACACAAATAAAATCTGAATGGAGATTTTTGTCTTTATAGCTGGCCAATTTTTGTCCTTTATGTTGGGTAAAGGGTTAATGCTATAAATCATCAACAGTACAGCAATTATTGAACTTCCTATAAGGGCAAGTGGTTAATCGGTTAACCAAGGTTTATCCATGTGATTAATCGATCAAGAAAACCCTTGAACCGTTCAGCTCTACTTCTTCAAAGCACAGGGTCCAAGTACAGAATCCCTATTTACACCTTAAATGAAGGAGGACAATAAGCAAATTGGTGTGAACTACCATCCAGACAACTATACCGTCAACAAGATCATAAAGCTGTGGTCTATACTGCAGCTCTGATATTTTTGTGACTTGCCTCTTTTTGCATTCGAGAGCAAACCCAAACTATGGGACATCCATTTACAAGCAAAATCTAAGTACCTCCCACTCTTACCTCAGGTGTGTGGGCTCATTGTCTTCAACTCGTTCAACAACTTGATTCAAGCCTGAAAATAAGCAATCTGTCATTTGCAAAATGAGGTCCTCAGAGTGTGAATTTGCTGACGCTATCCCATACAGTGGTCCAATTTATCCTTTAGGCACTTTTTAGCTCACCGGAGCGAAGCTCAAGGGGAGCTTTACTAATCACTTTCCATCCGTCGTCTGTCCGTCCGACGTTAACTTTACATTATCGACTTCTTCTCACAAACTACTCAACCAAATTGAACCAAATCTGGTGTGCATGTTCCCTGTCACACGTCAATTCAAATTTGTTCAAATCAAGTTGACATGCCCCTTGGTAGGGCCATGCCCAAAAAGTGAGCCTAAATCTTAAAAAATCTTCTTCTCATGAACCAGCAGTAGCAGAGACTTGATATTAGGTGTGCAGCTTCCTTTTGGGGTGTAGAGTCAGAGAAGTTCTAGGGGTTATATTTGCCATCATTATGGGAGGGGCAAGAATTTTTGCCTCACCCAAATTTTCTATTTTTCAAACCGAGAGGCTGATTTGAACCAAATTTGAAATGAGATTTTATTGGGACATAAGTAGTTGATTTATGCAAAAAAAAAATGTTCCTGTCGCCCCATGGGAACCACAGGAGCTAAAAATAGAAAAAATTTAAAACGCTCATATCTCCAAAACTGCTCGGCAATGAGGATTTTTATTTAGTGTGAAGCTTCCTTAGGACCAACAGAATGGATTGGTAGAAAAAATTGCTATCGGTTTTATCATGGGGTACTTTTTGGGGACTTTGAAAAAGTGCGGAGTCAGCATTTTTTAACACTGTGGGTAATGGGAAAAACATTTAACACTACTTTTCTCCCAAACCACTGCTCCAAAAGCTTTCAAATTTCACATATAACTCTTTGGAAGATTATTTCACATGTTTACTGAAATCAATTCCCTGGGTCCATATTTGGGCTCTTTATGGGAGCCCAAATGTTTAAATCAGTGCAGTATGAGGAATATTCTTTAAAAATCTTCTTCTTCAGATCTACCAATAAGAATCCTTTGATATTTGGTATGCTGCATCCTTAGGGGGGTGAGATTCAAGTTTGTTCAAGCCAAGTCCCTGGGTTCATATTTAGGCTGAAAATTTGGGGTCCCGTTCCGGACTTAGAAATTTTGGACCAACCTCCGAAAATTTTTTTTTTGTTCTTTTATGCGTTTTGGTCAATTTTAAGACAAAAAAAAAAATTTTTTTTACACTGAAAATTTGAGGGCCGGGTGGGACTTGGAAAATTTCCAAACAAAAATAAAAAAAAAGATCTGTTTTTTATGTGTTTATCTCAATTTTGGAACGTAAAAGTGCATGAACTGAAAATAGAAGGAAAATCCTGTGTATTGTGTGGGCACAACAGCTTCATCTAGTTGGTATATGCTTTTCTTAGGAGGGGCGTATGCAGCTTATTCAAGTCAACTTCCTGGTTTGATATTTAGACTATCATGTCAGGTGAGCGCCCCCTGGGGCCTCTTGTTTCTCTTTAGGCCCGAGACCGTGATTCAGATTGAGGTTCATCACCATATTCACCCTTTGGGGACCTCATTCTGCAGATGACAGTCTGCTTATTTCCAGGCTTGGTCAGTTTAATCAGACATGTTAACCTCCAGAATAATTTTTCAGGGAATCTGAGGGTGATTTTCAGGGAAATGGGATGGATTTCAGGGAAAAGTTCACGCGGGGACAAAATAAAAGAAAAAACTTGTGAATTTTCAGCTCATGGACCACTATTAACACCAGGTTATATCCAGAACTGGTTGTCAACTATGCTGACGCATTTATGCTATGTTAAAAAATCATAAAATAACGGTTGATTTGACCCCCCCTCCCCCCCCCCCAGGATCCTCTTCATGAGTCCCCCCTCCCCACCACCACCCACCCACACTGTCCCACAGAGCACTTCCACCTGTGGTTTGCTCTTATCAAAGTCTACTTAGCTAATAATTAGTCCCCTACGGGAACCGTAAGGGGACTATAGGATTGCACTCCGTCCATCTGTCCGTCCGTCTGTCCGCCTGTCCATCTGTCTGTCTGTTTTTTATGTTACCACCACTCCCTCCAACATGCTTTAAGCTACACCTTTCATATTTGGTACATGGATAAATGGTTCTGAGGGGATGATGCACGCTCAAATTTTTTTTTTCAAAATCCAAGATGGCGGAATGGCGGCCATTTTTGTTGTGTTTTTTAAGCTTTTTTTCTCTATTTTCATGTTACCACCCCTCCCACCAACATGGTTCAAGCTACACCTTTCATATTTGGTACATGGATAAATGGTTCTGAGGGGATGATGCACGCTCAAAATTTTTTTTTCAAAATCCAAGATGGCGGAATGGCGGCCATTTTTGTTGTGTTTTTTTTAGCTTTTTTTCTCTATTTTCATGTTACCACCCCTCCCACCAACATGGTTCAAGCTACACCTTTCATATTTGGTACATGGATAAATGGTTCTGAAGGGATGATGCACGCTGAAATTTTTTTTTTCAAAATCCAAGATGGCGCAATAGCGTCCATTTTTGTTTTGTTTTTTAAACTTTTTTTCTCTATTTTCATGTTACCACCCCTCCCACCAACATGGTTCAAGCTACACCTTTCATATTTGGTACATGGATAAATGGTTCTGAGGGGATTATGCACGCTCAAAATTTTTTTTTCAAAGTCCAAGATGGCGGAATGGCGGCCTTTTTTGTTGTGTTTTTTAAGCTTTTTTTTCTCTATTTTCATGTTACCACCTCTCCCACCAACATGGTTCAAGCTACACCTTTCATATTTGGTACATGGATAAATGGTTCTGAGGGGATGATGCACGCTCCAAATTTTTTTTTCAAAATCCAAGATGGCGGAATGGCAGCCATTTTTGTTGTGTTTTTTAAGCTTTTTTTCTCTATTTTCATGTTACCACCCCTCCCACCAATATGGTTCAAGCTACACTTTGCATATTTGGCACATGGATAGAGGGTTGTGAAGGGATGATGCACGTTCAATATTTTTTCTTCAAAATCCAAGATGGTGGCATGGCATCCATTTTTGTTGTGTTTTTTAAGCTTTTTTCTCTATTTTATGTTACCTCCCCTCACTCCAACATGGTTCAAGCTACACTTTTTATATCTGGCACATGGATAGAGGGTTGTAATGGGATGTTGCACGTTCAATATTTGTTTTCCAAAATTCAAGATGGCGCCATGGCAACCATTTCTGTTGTGTTTTTTAAGCTTTTTTCTCTATTTTTTGTTACCACTGCTCCCTCCAACATGGTTGAAGCTGCACTTTTCATATATGGTACATGGATAAAGGGGTTGTGAGGGGATTATGCACGCTCAATATTTTTTTTTCAAAATCAAACATCTGTCTGTCTGTCCATCTGTCTGTTTTTATGTTACCACCTCTCCCTCTAATATGCTTCAAGCTACACCTTTCATATATGGTACATGGATAAATGGTTCTGAGGGGATGATGCACAGTCAATATTTATATTTAAAAATCCAAGATGGCAGAATGGCAGCCATTATTGTTGTGTTTTTTAAGCTTTTTTCTCTATTTTATGTTACCACCCCTCCCTCCAACATGGTTCAAGCTACGCCTTTCATATATGGTACATGGATAAAGGGTTGTGAGGGGATTATGCACGCTCAATATTTTTTTTTTCAAAATCCAAGATGCTTATATACTCTAGTGTCTTCTGTGACAAAAACACCTTATGTCACAAAAGCGCTGTAGGGGACTAATACCACCTCGGTGGTCAAACACTTGTTTCCCAAGTCAGGAAATGTTAACAGGAAAAGATGTCCTAATTTTCAGTTACTTCAAGAACTTTATTAGTACTTAGAAAGTATCTTTATCAAACTTCATGCATGTGGGACATTTGTGCCCTACACAAAACTTTTTTTTTTTTTCTTGAAGCATTTTTTTTTAATTCCATTCGAAATTTTCTGGGTACAGATGGCCAACAGTTAACAGCTCTGTAGTCAGCACAACAGAATAATTGTAGTGTTAGAAAATAAGTCCATTGTGTTTAAATATGCAGTCATAATTTTTCGGCATCCTAAGCGACTTTAGCCTAATTTTTAACTGTGCTAAATAGTTGTTGTTTACGTTTTGATTTTGGAAAAGGGATGAGAAGTAAAGCTATTCTATGAAGAAATAAATAAATATATATTATTTAATTCCTTTTCATATATTTTAATTTCCAAAAACTGCATTCAAATGAAGGTGGAGTTTTCAATTTTTTGAAAGTAAGTCACCTATTTTCACTTCGACACTCGCACATTGTCATTGATCACGAATCTCCGAAGAAAAAACCCAGAAATAAACATGAACACTGTTGAAATATATATCATAAAATACCCTTTTCTACAATAAATTTAACTTAAATCCATATTTTACTGCTTCGTGAGTTTTTACCAAAGTTTGAAATGCATGTGATTTGACTCCGAACGTTTTTCATAAGTTATAACGGGAACAAAATATTTGGCTGTTGTTTTCCGGGAGTTTGGGTCCAAAACTGATTCCCGTCCAGGAGGCCAGGAACTGCACTGAAATTCTGGGATTTTCCCGGGCATTCCGGGAGAGTTAACATGTCTGTTTTAATGCCCTTTTCAGCATGCCATGATTCAACTGTGTTTCAGGGATGATTTTCCTCACTATGCAGTGCTTTTCTTTCTTTAACCCTTAAAGCCTTTTTCCAACTTTGATCACTTTTTACTGTAACAAAACAGGTACCCCAACATGCAGTCTCTGGGTAAATTTGCTAGTTGCAGTCTTAAGTACCTTTGCAGTTGTTTATAGTTAGGTCTAGGCTGCCTGTACAGGCAGCCAAGACATTCCTAGAAACAACTGCAAAGCCACAAAAGTAGACTCTCATAGTGTAGCAGAATTGTATAAATTTCCAGGCCTTTGCGGGTTAAGAATTACACAGCTACCTTGTGTTCACATTTTTGACATATAAATGTGGGGAAATCGGTCAAATTATTTCACACAGAAGAATGCATTTTCTCCCAAAAATATCGCGTCACTCTTTTGGAATGGTTGAATCACCCAAATATTTTCTCACAAGGGAGCTAGGAAAACTGGAAAAATAGTAAGGAAATTTATATGAAAAAACCCTGCTGTTCATCATATGAATTGTATGCAAGGTTATGGGTACATTACTAACTTGTCTTGGGCTTGGGTGTTGGGGGGGGAATAACTTCTAGATATTTTTGTATTTTAAATATTCTTTGTATTTTTAGATTATAAAAGACAAAAACATCATCAAATCTTTCAAAAGATTCCAATTAAAAATTGAAGACGTGATGAAATCTTTAAATATGTCTTTCCCTGAGGAAGTAAATGTTGATGCTGGAATTGAGGAATCCACTAAACTTGATGAGAACAAACTTGCAGAGCTAGAGTCAGAAGATCAATTTCAGGATACTCCATCAAAAGCTGAGAAGCGACACACTAGGAGGCTTCTAAGCACTACCATGTCTATGGCAGACAACAGTGAAATATTTGAGGGTAGTTTGCTCTCGCAGAGTATGGATGGCACGTCCAAACATATGAAAGACATACTGGATGAAATTAATGAAATTGAGGAGTTCAGCTCTGCTACATCACAAACTACAATTGATGAAGATAAGATAAGTGAAGCTTCCTCACCAGAAAAGACTGAACCCAACACAAGAAAAGCAAGTACAAGAACTGTAAGAAAAGCAACTGATAAGCCCAGGGTAGCTGGGTCTCAAAATACTGATGTTCAATCTGAAGAAAATACTGTACCTTCTGAAAACAACCCCAAATCAACACGTCATTCAAGAAGAAATGCTAAGAAGTCTGATGAAAACTTGGATGATGAATCCAGTGCTGCGGTTACTGCCGTGTCAGAAGACAATTCTGATATTACATCTGTAGATGATAGTAAATGTGTTATCAATGAATCGGCAAGTGTGTCCTCTGATAAGGGCAGTACTTCCACACGGCAGGCAAAGAGAAATACTAAGAAAACAGAAAAGATTTGTATAATTGAAAACAATACTGTAAGTGCAACTTCATCTGAAGAAAGTTCTGTTAAAACTGAAATAACAGCAGATCAAAAAAGTATCACTAGTGAAGCAGAAAGTGTTTTTTCGGACAAGAGTAATGTTCCATCACGACAGTCAAAGAGAAATACCAGGAAAGTTAAACCTTTTAACTCTGTTGATGTGTCTAGCACTGAAGCAACATCTCCATCTGAAGAAAATTCCAGTGAATACATTGCTGACAATGAAAGTGTTGTCAGTAAATCTACAACTGTCATCTCTGACAAAGGCAGTAGTCTGACAAGGCAGTCAAGGCGGAATGCTAAGAAAGCCAATGAGACATCGACATCAAGTGACACTGCATTTAGTTCTGTTGGCACATCCGAAACTGAGCTGCCTGATAGTGCTAGTGGTGTCAGCGAAGTGACAGATACATTAGAAAGTGCAAGTACAGTAAGCGAGACAACAAATAGCACTCTGGATGCTGATGAGGTATTCACATCTTCAAGAAAGAAGAAAGCCGAGAAAGAGAATGGAGCAGGTTTGTTTTTCAGTAATTTAATCGCTTCAAGAGCATTGCACTTCATTCATGGTTCTCAGAGGCAGGTCCCTGAGCTTCGTGAAAGTTCTTGAATTTTGCATCCTTTTTTCAAGGTCTTGAAAATCCTGTAAAACACAGGGGGGGGAGGGGGGGGTCGCAAACAAATGCCAGGATACAAGGTCCTGGTGGGTGGGTGGGTTCAAGCCCCAAAGTGCAGTTTTTGCCGGTGTCATCAGGTGTCATGGAATTTTTTGCCAAATATCATTTTACAGACAAGTAATTACAACCAAAGGGAATTCAAGTGCTTAGATTCATAACTTAGAACAGAATAGAGCATTGATAATGTGTTGGGGGCTCCATGTTAGAATTTTTTCCCCATGTTTTACACTTCATTAGGGGGTGGGTCCTGTTCTGGGTTTGGCAAAAATTTGCAAAACAAAAAAGTGATTCCCAGCTATTTGGTCATGATTTTCACTCTTTTATATTTCTACTAAGGCAGTCTGCCTCTTATTAGTGCTTTGTAGCTCCTATTATTTGATTCTTCTGTAAGCCTCAGGGTTCCTCATGCCATTGGTCTAGTGTGCTTCCATGTCTGGAATAATTGGAAAGATTGATAGAATAAAAATCTTCATTGTGGAAAACATGTATAATTTCAAGGTAAATATGATTCTAATGACACTAACATTAAAAAATAAATAAGAGGCAATTCATCTCGGACAAGCCACCCTGGCATGAGTCAGAGAACTTCAGTATTAGGTCTCTCTCAGACCAGCTGTACAAACTAAACATTTAACCGAAAAGTAATGAAATGAAAAACAACTATTTCTTGTGGACAGTTGAAGATATCCAGGTGGGAACAATATATTTTGGGCAGGGCTTCTTGATGGTGGGATTCAACTGGTGTCTGAACAGCATAGACAGGTTGTACATCGGGGTAAGGGTTGTGTTGCTTGGTACATGAATGGGTGTATATCTGCAATTCAGTTGGTGGAGGCGGGTTCCAGTGGTTACATGAGGGTCTGATGCTGCATTTCCATTGTGGCTTTATATGCAAGAGATTGTTTTGGGGCCATCTGTGGCTGGGGATGCCTTGGATGCCCAAGAGCAGGGCTGGGACATCGAACAAGTTGGATTGCGGCACCTTCATGTTTGAGAAAAGTATTTATTTACTTTTATTTTTTTGATTTAGGTAATTTGAATACTTCGTTAAACAGATTTTATAAATTGGGGGTGGGTCCCCAATTGTCTTTGATGAAAAACTGTGCGGGAGGGGTGGGTGTCCAAGACATGACTGTCAAAAATTTGCATTCTGTGGGTGATGGGTCCCAAAAATTGAAAATGTAAAAAATTTCCACCTTGTATCTGTAATTTTTTGCCTGCCTCCCCCCCCCCCCCCCCCCTGTAAGACAGGGCAATTTGTACAAGTCACATGAAAAGTAATTGATTCTGCTCAAATGACTCAACAGTCATTTGATTTGGTAACCCGACATTTTGCCGCACGACATTATGCAGCCCGACAAAATGCCACGAGGAACAATATTTTTACACTGTACCAATGACCCAGACATAGCTGGTGCTAATTCTCAAAAATCTAGGGCCAAACACAAATTTTGCCCCCCAATCCCCAAAATTTGCATCAAAAACCGAAAATAACATGCCGTAAATGGTCCTCCATACTCTCTCTCCACTGCGCACGCGCAGTGTCAAGGAGGTCTCGAAATTGGCGCCAATTATCATTCTTTGTTTGGCCCTTCATCAGTTCACATCTGACTGATATTTGTGCTTGTAAATCTCAATTTAAATGATGCCAGACACATAAATATTACAGAAATGGTGGATCTAAAGAGGAAATAGAAGGAGGAGAGGAAAAATTAGTGGCAGGAAATAATCAGGGCTGTAACTTAAAATTTTTTTATGAAATTATGTTATGTTCCCAAATTTCAAGGCATGGGCCTGTTGTTGTCATTCTTGCTATAAAGTTACACTGCTTGATCAGTGTTTCCTCTCTCCCTTTCCTTTAGTCCCCCCTGGCTATTCTCCCATGCTTTTGGCATATTTTCTGTAATATTATTACTAAAATTTCTTGGGAGTTTTAGCTTGGTAACAGAATGAATTCTGTTTTTTCCCCATGTTTACGTCCTCACCCATGGGTGTTTAGGCGTTGTGTTCTGCATCTACCATCTGATGTTCTGCAGTTTCTTCCCTGGAAGTCTCTGTTTTGCATCAGATAGTGTTTTAATTGGTAACTGATTTCAAGCCAAGTTTATCAGTGCCTGCAGTCATGTTTCCGGTTTTTATACACTTCTTGTTTACATTGACAACGGTTTCTGTTGAGAGTGATTTCTTGTCTTTGTATTAGTTTAATCATAACAAGATAATTATTATTATACGTAAGTGTTGCTTAATTTTTTTGAAATATTTTTAAAAATTTTGTCCACACTTAGGCTTTTTTGGGATCCATTGGGGCTCAACGTAAGTTTCAGAAACTTTGGCTTTTCTGAAAAACTATTTTTTCAAAAAAATTTTTTTTTGATTTCATTCATTTTTTCTATATGTTAATGGATCATGTTATTATGTATCTTTGTTTTCAGGGGTTGGTGCGAGTACTAGGACTGTTTGTGTTCTTTTCACAATGAAAGGATATTGTTCAAATTGTAATAAGAGGAAATCTTCCTCTGACTTTCATAATCATTGTATTAATTGTAGTCATTGTACTCGCACTAACTCCTGCTCAGTGTGTGTCAATTGGGATGACAAACATTGGAAACGTGTGTCACGGTATGTTGTTAGCGGGGAGAAGGCCATGCCAGTCCTTTCTCCGCAGGGTCACTAGTTTTTCAATCTCTTTTTCAGAGGAACAAGAACAGGGTGATGTTTCCGTGATGTCTTCCAAAAGTGTGCCTCCGTCGTCACAGTTAAATGAAGAGGTAGCGGCAAAAGTGCTCATGGAAATACGTCAATTGCCTAAGAGGTCCCTAGTAGGATCAACGGCATTGGCGTCCGCTAGCTCGCCCAGTGTAGCGACCATTCATCGAATGGCTCGACAGCCGGGTTCGTCCGTTGCGGTCCAGGAAGGAGATTTGGGTGATGCGAGCACTATAATAAAACAAAGTGCACGCCCAGTGACGACGGATCAGAGGATAGAACGGAGGAAGCCTATTAGTCCGGTTCCTAGCTCGTCCAGGTCCATCCGGGCTGCGAGCGAGAGAGGTCCCTCTCTCGTACAACAACTTCTGGGACCAGATGTTGTGGTACAAAACGTTTCGCATTCGGAGCATACGTCTGCCACTCGGGACGCTCCGTTATATAAACAGTCTGGAGAGACTGTCAGTATGGCTTCCTCATCCTCACGGCAGCACACACGACCGCACCTTGGCTACGTGACCACGGATATCCAGCCAGCTTCGCCGATCAGGGATTCCACGGCGACCAGGTCACGCCATCCGGTAGCCAGGGACACAAGGCCTGTAGACTCCGGACGTTCGCATAAAAGAATTATGCAGGAGTCAACGTCCAGGGAGCTTCCAGCGGCAAAGCAACGTAAGACCGCTGCTCCACAGGCCTCAGTGACGGACATGCTATCACAAATAGCACAACTTATCGCAGCAGACGACAGAATCTCTGTCGGATCAGGAATTATCCGACGACGCTGGGTCGGTACGCTCCGCTGAAACATCAGGGACGGACAACCGAGAACTTCAAATGGTCCGGCAGGAGGGCGAAAGGGATTCAGAGGATCTGGAGCTTTCCCTTTCGGAACAACATAAAGCTGCCGTAGATTTTATCCGGCATTATCTTCCAGAGGTTGTTCCGTCGGACCAGAATGCTGCGATGCCGGATAAGAGACTGATAGTGTCACTGGACACAGAATTTTTTGATAAGTTTAGGGACATCGTCCCTGAGTTTCTGACACAGTCCAATAATGTCACAAGAACACTTGAACTATTGAATGACGCTATATATAAGCTTGCTACCAAAACAAGCAAGTATGGCTTCTTGTCTGCAAATGCTCTACATCTGCCTTTCATCAATTCAAGGAATAAATTTGAAACGGCAGGACAGGGCATACCGAGAGTTCCTCTGCGTCTAGACGACCAGGCTGAAGACCTAGAATTGTCTATACCGTCGTCTATGTCAATTCCAACCACGACGTTGGAAACGACAATAATGTCTAATAGAGTTAACTTAGACGCTTGATCATACGCAGATCACCTTACTAAAGCATTATCATTTAGTCTTGAAGGGAAAGAATTCCAGGATATACAATCCTCCTTAAGAGTTCTTTCGAGGGCCATAGCTTATTCCACGTATCTCCACCCTTTCAGTGGCAAACCTGGAGTTGGTTAGACATGACGCGGCCCTAGCTACATCCACGCGCATGGATAGTAAGGTGAAAAACTCTCTCAGAGTCACTCCAGTCTCCGGAGAGCTTCTCTTCGACGGCAAGCTTTCAGCAGTCTATGATCAGATAACTAAGAAAGCTACGGATTCTCTGCTATTCAAATCCGCTTCTAAAAAGTCGGATACAGCAGAAAAGAGTAAGACAGGCACTTCTGGGACAAGTACGCCTGAGGGAAGTTCCTATAGAGGTCCATATGCGTCCTCTAGGTCTTATTCTAGAGACCGTCAAGGCAGCGACTCACGTAGGGGACGTTATACTGGCCGAGATAACCGGTCAGACGTCCCTAGGTCAACGGGGCGAGGTGCGGGTCGTGGAGGACGTAGTTTCTCCTTCCGCAAGCCTCGCAGGTCCAGGAGGTGATGGTATGAACCTCTATCGTGTTCCGGTAGGCAGAAGATTGTCGAGTTTTGTAAACAATTGGGCGTCAATTACGGATGACCCCTGGGTTCGAGGGGTAATTTCGGAAGAACTAAGAATATCCTTCAAACGAAAGCCTCCATTAACACGAAGTCCAAAATGGACTCAGCTTCCGTCAAATCCGCAGAAAAGAGACGCTCTTCTATCAGAAGTACAGTCTCTTCTGGAGAAGAATGCGGTGGAGGTCGTAGAAGACCAGGAATCACCGGGTTTCAACAACCATCTGTTTCTGGTTCCGAAACCAGACGGCTCGTTCCGTCCAGTCATAGATCTGAGCTGGATAAACAAGCTGATCGTCGCTCCGAAGTTCTATATGGAGACAATTCGATCAGTCAGAGCGAGTATTCGGGTGAACGACTATGCTACAAGCATAGATCTCAAGGATGCGTACTTTCACGTCATGGTACATCCGACATTCAGAAAGTATCTACGCTTCGCAGTCCTGGGAGTTGTATATCAGTTCCAAGCGATGTGCTTCGGTTTGAACCTAGTGCCCTGGGCTTTCACTTGAATAATGAACTCGGTAATGATACATTTCCGAGCTCATTCGTCTGCGGTAACGTCGGCCTACCTGGACGACATTCTTCAGAGGTACGGCAACGAGTTAACGCTTCAGAACGATGTGCAGAATCTGCTTTTATTACTCAGACGTCTCGGTTTTATAATAAACGAGGAGAAGTCAGATCTGGTGCCATCCAAGTCATTCACCCACCTGGGGATGAGCTTCGAGACGCACAACAATCTCGTTTGTCTGCCATTAACCAGAGCGAAATTAATCAGTTGTTACGCTCGCTATTGTCTTCACTCAGACAAAGTCTCAGCGAGAGAATTCATGAAACTGATAGGTCTGTGCGGAGCCGCTGCGGATCTCATTCTGATGGGGCTGTTACGCACTCGTCCTCTCCAAATTTTCTTGACTCAGAATTGGAGAGTAAAGATTCATTCGCTCGATATAGACATTCTCTTGTCAAATCAAGTGAAACAAGAGATTCAGACTTGTGCAAACATTCAGTGGTTCCACTGCAGTTGCCGGACCCAAGTTTTACTATTATGACGGATGCCAGTCAAACAGGTTGGGGTGCAACATTGATCCCAACGTGTTCGAAGTGCCAGGGTCTTTGGGATCCGCAGTTTCTAGGCAAGCACATAAACATCAAAGAAATGATGTCAATTTGGCTTGCGCTATGTCATTGGATGAACATTATTCAGAAAGCACATGTCCAAATCCTGTCCGACAATACGACTGTAGTAGCGTATATTCGGAACCAGGGAGGCACTCATTCCATTCCGTTATTCAATTTAATGGAAAGAATCCTTCTGTTTGTACTAGAACACCAAGTTCTACTTTCGGTCCGTCATATTCCGGGTCGTCTGAAGGTATTAGCAGACTCCCTTTCACGGAAGGGTCACTTGTTGCCATCAGAATGGACTCTCAACAAACAGGTATTCAATCAGATTTCCTACCAATGGGAGCGGCCAATTATAGACTTATTTGCGACACAGCTCAACAATCAGTTGCAGACGTATGTGTCACCATGTCCGGATCCTCGAGCATATGCAGTAGACGCTCTATCGATCTCGTGGGACGGAATGATAGGATATGCGTATCCTCCAGCGCCGTTGATTCAGCAGATATTGCTAAAGATAAAACAATCGCAATGCAAAATTCTGTTGGTAGCATCTCTGTCTCCACAGAGACTGTGGATAAATCTACTCAGGTGTCTGCTGTGGGACATACCGCGGAAGCTTCCTCCATGAGAGGATCTTCTTTCGCAGGGGAAATCGCGTCAACTACATCACAACCCGCAAGGTCTCAACCTTCACGTATTTCCGTTGTGCGGTCCTTCTTGCACGGCAAGCATTTTACAGGACGAGCAGTGGACGCAATTTCTAACTGTAGGAGGACCTCCTCTTCGCTAAACTATGCGGCTAAGTGGAAGGTCTTTTGTCGTTGGTGTAGGGATCATTCTGTTGATATTTTTGATCCCTCCATTCCAGACATTGCAAACTTTCTAGTATATTTGTTTGATGAGATCAAACTGCAGCCTGTTACTATTAAAGGTTATAGGTCTATGTTATCTGATACCTATGCACACCATGATAGTTTACAATTTGGATCTAATGTCTCTTTATCTAAATTAGTTAGAAACTTCTCGATAAATAGACCTAGAACCCTTAGATTAATTCCTAAATGGAATTTAGTTTGGGTTCTTCTTAAACTAAAAGAAAAGCCATTTGAGCCTCTTGAGACAGTGGACTTCAAATTCTTATCTTATAAGACAGCATTTCTCTTAGCTTTCTCTTCTGCTAGAAGAGTCAGTGAGCTTCATGCACTATCTGTGGATGATTCTCACTATCGTAGTGTCGGGAACACTATTACCTTTACTACTAATGTTGGATTTTTGGCTAGGAATCAGGCTCCTAATAAATATCCGGAACCTATTGTTATTGAGGCCCTTCCATCTTCAGACGGGCATAGGCCTTTACTCTGTCCGGGTAGAGCTTTACGTATTTATAAACGAAGATCTCAGTTTACCAGGAAGGGACGAAAACACTTCTTTCTGTCTCTGATGCCTAATAGAAAGGACATTATGGTCCATTCTATTGCTAGATGGATTCAATTAACTATCCGTACTGCTTATGATAATCTATCTTCAACTCAGCAGTCTGTGCTTAAGATTTCGGCTCATGAAGTAAGAGCTCTTTCTACATCTTGGGCTTACGCAAATAGTGTTGCTATTACAGATTTAATGAAGGCTGCATATTGGTCTCAGCCATCCACATTCACGAATTTTTATCTCAGAAATATTGAGTCCATTTCTGGAGACCTGCATTGTTTAGGTCCGTTATCTGTTGCTCAGAATGTCGTCCACTAAACAGTTGCAACTATAGTTATGCAGGCTTTCTGTTCCGGCAGTGACTCTGTCCTGCTGTTCTCTTCGCTCTGGGCTATTTGACCAAGGGGAAGGGGGGGGGGTGTTCCCTTAGGTCACCTGCTTTATAGTGAAAAGCAAGGGGATACCTCCTCCGGAGTCAGTAATTCTGAGTAGGTACCGGGATGGTTTTAAAGTGTAAAGCTTATGTTTAAATTCATTCATGTCATATTTTTCAAGTGTAGCTCGGTGTGAAGCATTTGTATATGTCACTTGTCAAAACGGGCTACAATCCTCTGACACTTTTAATGATTATAAAGAGTCTCAATTCTCTGGACTTACTTTATTTATTGGTTTACTTTAAAAATAATTAGTATAAAGGATTATACTGGATGTTAATAGAGAACATGGATGTTATGATGCTCAATTATGAAGGGTGTTGTGTCTTTCTAATTTGTCATAAATAAGAAAGATACATGTAAAGCCTAATCCTCCTTTACTCCTCGAGGGGATAACTCTATTATATATAGTTGAGCTTATTGGATTTTCCTCTATGTCCTAGGCCCTCCAGCCTTTTTTCTATTCAGCTATGTCTGGGTCATTGGTACAGTGGAAAAATGTTAAAAAATTTATAGTAATTTATATATTTTTTATACTTACCAATGACCCAGACGGGGATGGCCCTCCCAGGAGTTGGGAACTCGTACCTCCCCGCTGAGTACATAGCGCTGACCAGGCACTGCTTGTAAGAATGATAATTGGCACCAGTTTCGGGACCTCCTTGACACTGCGCGTGCGCAGTGGAGGGAGAGTATGGAGGACCATTTAGGACATGTTATTTTCGGTTTTTGATGCAAATGTTGGGGATTGGGGGGCAAAATTTGTGTTTGGCCCTAGATTTTTGAGAATTAGCACCAGCTATGTCTGGGTCATTGGTAAGTATAAAAAATATATAAATTACTGTAAATTTTTTAACTTTCGCGACACTTTTTTTCTTTGGGGGGGGGGGGGGGGGGGGGGAGTATAGCTGACTTTTGGAAGAGGGTGCTCACGAAAAAGTAATTGCGGACCGAAGCCCTTATAGACCAAATTCAACAGGTAGACATGATGGTGTCTTCCATGTAGACCAATTCCAAATCTACAGTAACAACACTTTTTAAATTATATTTTATTCTGTATCTCGAATGAAAACAACTTGCACAACAATACGAAATGACGGAGTTATAAAGTACAAATAGCACATGATATAATAATAATAATAATAATAAATTTTCTATAGCGTAAAACCACCAGAGGTGCTCTAAAACGCTTTACAAACAGATTATGCAAAACTCGACTGGAACAGATACGTTTTCAATTGTTTCTTAAATACATTTAAATTTGTTTGTAGTTGTATTTCAGGAGGAAGCATATTCCATAGGCGTGGGCCGGCAATTGAGAAAGCTCTCTCCCTTGCCAGGCCAGACCTAGTGAATGGTACGTTCAGTAAAAGACTGTTTGAGGAACGTAGACATCGTTTCGGAATGTGGCACAGTGTTTGACCACTTATGAAACACTAAAGTACTGTAACACCGAAATGGCATATGGACAAAGATTATTATTATGATGCAATACATTGTATTTGAAACAATCGCAAGAGTAATGTGGTTAATTGTTTTTCAAACAATACATGCATTCAGGGAATTCCAAACAGCTTTAAAGATTTGATACAATCGTCACTCTAATTCCAGTTTTTAACCCTTAAAAACTTCTATAGCAAGGGTGGGGCTGAAGGGGGGCGGGCTACAGAGCCCGCTGTCATGGATGCCTAGCACTCTCTCCCTCCCACACAACCAGGGACATTCTTACCAGTAAACTCTCCGTACTTCAACTTCAGAGAGGTAATAGAGATCATCATTTCTCCGAGATAGGAAATTGCGCTTTTCGTAGGCTTGTTTTTAACATTTCTCACACCGTGCCGAACCATGATTTGGCCCGCTGTGAGAAATTTTGAAAACAAGCCTATGAAAAGCGTAATTTCCAATCTCAAAGAAGTAGAATTGCTGGATGCTGAAAGTAAATGCATTTCTTGTTTAACTCCCCCTCCCCCTGTTGGTTAGCCTTATATAATTTTTGGCATTATATAATTTTTTGGTGTGGTGCCATATCATGAACTGAACTTTGAATGATACATCGGGGTGGCTCCACTGAGTTTTGTGACTTGTTTATAATAGAAGCTTTTACTGTCTGGACTTTTATTCTTGACTCAACAGGTGCATGACAGTGGTCTGCTTTTGGCTGAGGTTCCCCACGCAGCATATCTAACTTACCACGACAGACATTTCTCAGTTCACATCTCCAAGTTACCTTAATATCATATTTTTTATACTGTGACCAATGACCCAGACTTAGCTAGTGCTAACTCTTAAAAATCCAGGGCCAAACAAAAATTTTGCCCCCCAATCCCCAAAATTTGCATCCAAATCAAAAAACTTATGTCCTATATGGTCCTCCATACTTTTGCCCACTGCGCAGTGTCAAGGAAGTTCCAAAATTGGCTCCAAGCCTCATTCTTTGTTTAGCCCTTCTGTCAGTAACATCTCGCCGACTTCTGTGCTTATAAATCTCAGTTAAAATGATGCCAGACACAATATCAAGGATGCAATAAGAGGATGAGAGGAAGAAACAGTGGTTGGATGTGTTCAGGGCTGTAACTTATAATTTTTATTGAAAATTATTTCATGGGCCTGATGTTTTCATTCTTGCTATGAAATCTCCACTGTTAAGTGTTTCCTCTCTCCCTTTCCTTGAAACCCCCCTAGTTAATCTCCCATGCTTTTGGAATATTTTTAAAAAAAATTTTCTTAGTTGATTGTTTATTCTGTTATCCCCATGGTTACGTCCTCACCCTTTGGGTGTTCAGGCGTTGTTGGTCATGCATCTACCATCTGATGTATTCCAGTTTCTTCTGATGAAGATTCTCTTTTACATCGGATAGTTTTAAGAATCTGTTACTGACTTCGGGCCGTGTTTTTCAGTGCCTGGAGTCTTGTTTCCAGTTTTTATAATTCTTTGTTTACGTTGACAATGATTACTTTCCTTAGTAATTTCTTGTCATCTGTTAGGTTAGATATGTAGTCAGATACATTAATATCCTCCGTAAGTGTTACATTAATTTTTTAGATTAGAATGCCTAAAAAATTTTGCCCACACTTAGGCTTTTTTGGGATACATTTGGGCTCATCATTCCCATTGGGAACTTGGGCTCATGTCAAAAAATTTTCGAAAATTTTTTTTTTTTTGGAATTATTTTTCGAAATTTTGTTATGGATTGTATTATTATCATGTATCTTTGTATTATAAGGGTTAGTGCGAGTACTACGGCTTAAAAAAAATTTATAATTATGAAAGAATTTTTTTCAAATTGTAATTCGAGGAAGTCTTCCTCTGATTATCATGCTCATTGTGTTTGCTGTAGTCACTGTACTTGCACTAACTTTTGTTCTGCTTGTACCAATTGGGATGACAAACGTTGGAGACGTGTGTCATGGTACATTGTTAGTGGTGAGAGATCGATGCCTGTTCTCTCACCACAAGGTCACTCAAGTTTTTCAGTTTCTTTTACAGAGGAACAAGAACATGGTGATGTTTCTGTGATGTCTTCTGGAAGTGTGCTGCCGTCGTCGCAAATTAATGAAGAGCTAGCGGCAAAAGTGCTCAATGAAATTAGACAAGTGCCTCGGTCCCAAAAGGGATTTACGGCCTTGTCGCCAGCGAGCTCGACCGGCGGTTACATCACCCCTCATGTGGGTGGTGTGACGCCGGGTAAGTCTGTTGCGGTCCAGGAGAGGAATAAGGGTGTTGCGAGCACTATAATCTCGGATCACGCACACCCTGCGACGACGGAACGGAGGATGGAAAGGAGGAAGCCACTCAGTTCGGTAGTAAGCTCGTTCAGGTCATCCCAGACCGCGAGTGAGAGAGGCCCCTCTCTCTTACAACAGCATCTGGGGCCAGATGTTATTGTTCAAAATGTTTGTCAGTCGGAGCATACGTCCACACCCCCTATTCGGGACGCTCCGTCTTATAGACACCCGGCCTCGGCTAGACTATCGGCTTCCTCTTCCACATATCAGCACACACGACCGCACCTTGGCTTCGTGACGTCAGATATCCAGCCTGCTTCGCCGACAAAGGATTTCCATGTCTAGGTCACGCAGTCCAGTAGCCAGGGACACGAGGCCTCATCAGTTGGGACGTTCACATAAAAGAATTATGTCGGACACACTGTCCCAGGAGCTTCCAGCGGCTAAGCAACAGACAACCGCTGCTCCACAGGCCTCCGTGACGGACTTGCTATCACAGATAGCACATATCATCGCAGCATCTCAGCAACCTATGGAACATCCTACAACAGTTTTGGATCAGGAACTGTCTTATGAAGCTGGGTCGGTTCGTTCCTATGCTAGTTCAGACAGGGCGACCGAGATTCTCATCTGGTCCACTCGGATGGAGAAAGGGAAATAACGGAGCTGGATTTTTCCCTTCACAAGGTGGCGATGGAGTTTATCCGTCAAAACCTTCCTGACGTTGTTCAATCGGCCCAGGTTGCTGCGACAAAGGATAAGAGACTGATAGCGTTATTGGATACTGACTTCTTTGGCCGGGTTAAGGAAGATGTTCCTGAATATCCGGTCCAGTCCAGCAATGTCTAAGGGACGTATGAATTGCTGAATGACGCTATTTTTAATTTAGCCTCTAAGACAGGCAGAAACAGTTTCTTATCGCAAAATGCTCTGCATCTGCTGTTCATCAATAGTAATAATAGATTTGCAACGGCAGGACAGGGCATACCGAGAGTTCCTCTGCGTTTGGATAATCAGGCTGAGGACTTCGTCTTTTTCGATCCTCCCTAGTACTATAGAGACGATGATTTCGTCTAATAGGGAGAATTTAGATGCATTATCATACGCAGATCACCTTCCCAGAGCGTTAGCACAACGTCTCGATGGTAAAGAATTTGAGGACGTTCGCTCCTCCTTAAGAGTTCTTTCGAGGGCTGTTGCATTCTCCACGTACAACTCCGCCCTATCAGTGGCTAATTTGGAGTTGGTTAGACGTGATGCTACCCTCGCTTCATCCACTATCGTGGATTCAAAGGTGAAAAACTCTCTTCGAGTCACTCCGGTTTCCGGGGATTTTCTTTTCGATGATAAGCTTTCTGTTATCTATGATCAGATTACCAAGAAAGCTTCAGATTCTCTGCTTTTTAAGTCGGTTTCTAAAAAACCTGACGTAGCAGAAAAGAGTAAGGCAGGAGCTTCTGGTGCGAGTACGTCTAAAGGAAGCTCCTATAAAGGGTATAAAAAATCCTCCAGCTCTTACTCTAGAGACCGTCAGAGTAGCGACTCAGGTAGGGGACGTGGTTCTGGCCGAGATAACCGGTCAGATGCCCCTAGGTCAACAGGATGAGGCACTGGATGGGGAGGACGTGGTTTCTCTTCCTGTAAGCCTCGTAGGTCCAGGAGGTGATGGTCAGGACCTCTATTGCAGTCCGGTGGGCAGAAGACTGACAAAGTTTTTGACCAATCGGTTATCAATTACAGACAACCATTGGGTAAAAGAGGTTATCTCGGATGGCCTAAAGCTATCTTTCCAAGAAAAACCTCAGCTAACACGAAGTCTGCGCTGGGCTCAGCTTCCGTCCAAACTTCAAAAAAGAGATTCACTTCTAGCAGAGGTGCAGTCTCTTTTGGAGAAGAATGCAATAGAGGTCATGGAAATCCAGGAATCCCTGGGGTTTTACAATCACCTGTTCTTGGTATCGAAGCCAGACGGCTCGTGCCGTCCAGTTATAGATCTGAGCTCGATAAACAAGCTGATCGTGGCTCCAAAGTTCTATATGGAGACCATTCAATCAGTGAGGGCGAGCATTCAAGTGAACGATTATGCATCAAGCATAGATCTCAAGGATGTGTACTTTCATGTCATGTTACATCCGGCATTCAGAAAGTACCTTCGCTTCGCCGTCCTAGGAGTCGTTTTTCAGTTCCGAGTGATGTGCTTCGGACTCCATCTAGCACCCTAGGCTTTCACTCGAATAATGACCTCGGTAATGGCTTATTTCCAAGCTCATTCGTCTGCGGTAACACCGGCTTACTTGGACGACATTCTTCAGAGGTACGGCAACAAAACAGTTCTTCAGAACGATGTTCAGAGTCTGCTTCAGTTGCTCCAACGTCTTGTTTTAATAGTAAACGAAAAGAAGTCGGATCTAGCTCCGTCCAAGTCGTTCATTCACTTGGGAATGAGCTTCGAGACTCACAACAATCTAGTTTGTCTTCCGTTACCCAGAGCGAAGTTAGTCAGTTGTTATGCTCACTTTTGTCTACACTCAGACGTAGTAACAGCAAGAGAATTCAAGCGACTGATGGGATTGTGCGGAGCGGCGGATCTCATTCCGATGGGCCGTTTGCGTGCACGTCCACTCCAGATATTTTTCACTCAAGTTTGGAGTGTGAAGGTTCATTTGCTCGAAACAAATATCATTTTATCGGACCAAGTAAAACTAAGGATTCAGACTTGGGCAGATATACAGTGGTTAACTCAGGGAGTTCCACTGCAACTGCCGAATCCGGTTTTTACGATTATGACAGATGCGAGTCAAACAGGTTGGGGCGCGACATTGAGCCCAACAGACTCCAAGTTCCAGGGCCTTTGGGATCCGGGATTCCTAAACAAGCACATAAACATCAAAGAGATGTTGTCAATTTGGCTTGCTATGCCATTGGATGAACATAATTCAGAATTCACATGTTCAAATACTGTCGGACAATTCAATGGTAGTAGCGTACATCAGGAACCTTCTCTTTCAGGGGAAATATCGCACACTGCATTACAACCCGCAAGCTCTCAACCTTCACGTATTTCCGTTGTGCTTGCACGGGAAGTGCTTTACAGGTCGAGCAGTGGATGCAGTTTCTAACTGTAGGAGGACCTCCTCTTCGCTAAATTATGCAGCAAAGTGGAAGGTTTTTACTCGTTGGTGTAAGGATCATTATATTGATATTTTTGATCCTTCCATTCCAGACATTACTAATTTTTTGGTCTATTTGTTTGACGAAATCAAACTGCAGCCAGTAACCATTAAGGGTTATAGGTCTATGCTATCGGACACATATGCTCATCATGGTAGCTTACGGATTGGATCTAATATTTCTTTAAGTTAGTAAAAAACTTTTCGATAAATAGACCTAGGACTTTTAGGTTAATTCCTAAATGGAATTTAGCTTGGGTTCTACTGAAGCTTAAAGAAGCTCCTTTTGAACCTCTGAATACTGTAGACTTCAAATTCTTGTCATTTAAGACAGCTTTTCTCGTAGCCTTTGCTTCCGCAAGAAGAGTTAGTGAGCTTCATGCTCTGTCTATTGATAATTCTCATTATCGTAGTGTTGGTAATACTTTTACTTTAATTACTAATGTGGGATTTTTGGCTAAGAATCAGGCTCCTAATAAGTATCCTGAGCCTATTGTCATTAAGGCTCTTCCATCCTCAGATGGCCGTGGGCCTTTGCTATGTCCAGTTAGAGCTATGCATATTTATAAACGCAGATCAGAGTTTATCAGAAAGGGGCGAAAATGCTTCTTTCTGTCTTTAATTCCCAATAGAACGCACATATCTGTTCATTCTATTTCTAGGTGGATTCAGTTAGCTATTTGTACTGCTTATGAGAGTTTATCTAAAAATCAGCAGTCCGTGCTTAAGATTTCAGCAGAAGTTAGGGCGCTGTCAACATCTTGGGCTTATTCTAACAGTATTGCTATTACAGATCTTTTGAAGGCTGCTTACTGGTCACAGCCTTCTATCTTCACTAATTTTTACCTTAGAAATATAGAGTCTATTTCTGGCGACCTTAGGTGTTTAGGTCCGTTATCTGTTGCTCAGAATGTCGTCCACTAAACGATTACAGCTATAGTTATGTAGGTTTTCTATCCCAGCAGTGACTCTGTCCTGCTGCCCTCTTCGTTCTGTGGTGATTTGACCCAGAGCAAGGGGAAGGGGGGAGGGGGGGGGATGATGGTGTTCCCTTATATCACTGGCTTTATAGTGAAAAGCAAGGGAATATCTCCTCCTGAGTCAGTAATTGCGAGTTGGTGCTGGAATGGTTTTAAAGTGTAAAGCTAATAATGTTTATCTCATTTATGTAATATTTTTAAAGTGTAGCTCGGTGTGAAGCATTTGTATGTGTCACGTGTCATACGAGCGTTAATATACAATCCTCGGACACTTTTAAATGAGTATAAAGAGTCTCATTCTCTGGACTATCTTTATTTATTGGCTTTCCATTAAGGAATTAGTATAATGGGTTATACTGGATGTTAATAGAGATCATAGATGTTATTCGGCTCAATTATTGATTGGTGATGTGTCTTTCTTATTTTTAATAAACAAGAAAGACATATGTAAATCCTTTCTCTCCTTTTCTCCTTGAGGGGATTATTCTTTATACCTAATTGAGCCTATTGGATTTTCCTTTATGATCTAGGCCCTCCAGCCTTTTTTCTATTCAGCTAAGTCTGGGTCATTGGTTACAGTATAAAAATATGAAAAAATTTAAAGTAATTTATATATTTTTTATACTTACCAATGACCCAGACGGGGATGGCCCTCCCATGAGTTATAACATTTAGCAGGCACTGGTTGTAAGAATGAGGCTTGGCACCAATTTCGGTACTTCCTTGACACTGCACATGCGCAGTGGGCAAAAGTATGGAGGACCATATAGGACATAAGTTTTTTTGATTTGGATGCAAATTTTGGGGATTGGGGGGGGAGGAGGCAAAATTTGTGTTTGGCCCTGAATTTTTAAGAGTTAGCACCAGCTAAGTCTGGGTCATTGGTAAGTATAAAAAATATATAAATTACTTTAAATTTTTTCATTTTCTGGATATGACCTATCTTTCACGTAAATGAAGCCTAAATGTGCTAACTTGTATGAAATGCTACCATCTTTTCTCTTCCTCTGCGAAGGAATGTATGTGACAGACATGTTAACAATGGAAATACTGCTGGCTGTCACCGATAGCACCTATTTATACTAAATACTCTAACTTGAACGTCAAAGGTAATATAAGATTAGAAAAAACCCGAAAAGCCACGTCAAGCAGCAGATGTACGAAAATAGTATGTGTGATTATCATTGGTAGCGTCAAAAATGTCTTTCTCACACCTCTAATCGTTGTCATGCAGTCGGTAAGTTTTTTTTTGTAACTTTCCCTTACCCATGGAGATGCTTGTGTTTGTTTAACAATCAACTCACTAAATACACTGGTTATGTTTTTAAAAAAATAATTTTCCCTGGAAATGCTTTTGTTTGTATAACAATCTGCTCAATAAATGCACCGGGCATCATTGCTAAAGCTGTTGATTCTTCCTGGTATTAGTTATTATGAAAAAAAACATGCCATACTTTTTCCAAATAAATAAAACCATTTACTCATCAACCTCATTTCAAGATGTGCCCCCACCTCCCAAAATTCTGCTCTGCGGCATTTTGTCGCGAAAATTATTCCTCGCGGCATTTTGTCGTGCGGCAATTTCTCGTCGCAGCATTTTGTCACTGCGGCATTTTGTCACCACGGCATTTTGTCTCTGCGCCATTTTGTCACTGCGGCAAAATGACCTGCAACAAAATGTCGCGCTGTATAATGTCCTGCGGCAAAATGTCAGGTCACCATTTGATTTATATGTCATAATTGCTCTTAATCGTCTCAATGGTATAACAATAAATTAGCCTGTAACCAATAAAAGTGATTATACACTTCAGCTCAAAAACTGTGATACATAATATACATGTAATGAAATGCGAATATATTTGAAACAGGATAGACAGTACAACAGTCAATGTAATTGGGTAATACCTGTGAATTGACATATGATTCACCAAAAAAAGAACCTCCAATTACAAAACAATTTCATACTATTAATTTTCTGATTTAATGCATTATTAAGTCAGATAGCATTAATGTTTCTGAGGTTAATGGCATGAATATAGTCTGAATTCAAACCAAATTAATTACATTAATTCTTAGTCGAGTTTTGACGAAGTCAAACTCGACTTATAGTTTGATGAAGTGGTGGGCGGGCGGCGGGCGTAAACAATTGGTTTCCAGGCAATAACTTTAGTTCTATTTGATGCACCTTTACCAAAATTATACCAGAGGTTACCCTATAGGAAAGGAAGACACCTATCGATTTCTGAGTCTCGTGCCCCAAGGTCAAGGTCACTTACTATAAATAGAATATTTTGTGACAAATTGGTTTCTGGACAATAACTTTAGTTCTATTTGACGCACCTTTACCAAACTTATACCAGAGGTTACCCTATAGGAAAGGAAGACACCTATTGATTTCGGAGTCTGGGACTCCAAGGTCAAGGTCACTGTTACTATAAATAGAATATTTTATGACAAATTGGTTTCCGGGCAATAACTTTAGTTCTATTCTGTGTATCTTCACCAAACTTATACCACAGGTTACCCTATAGGAAGGGAAGACACCTATCGATTTCGGAGTCTGGGGCCCCAAGGTCAAGATCACTGTTACTATCAATAGAATATTTTGTGACAAATTGGTTTCCAGGCAATAACTTTAGTTCTATTTGACGCACCTTTACCAAACTTATATCAGAGGTTACGTTATAGGAAGGGAAGACACCTATTGATTTCGGAGTCTAGGACTCCAAGGTGAAACTCGAACTAATAGTTTCATGAAGTGGCGGGCGTTGGGTGGACGGGCGTAAACAATTGGTTTACAGACAGTAACTTTAGTTCTATTTGTCACACTTTCACCAAATTTACACCACCGGTTACTCCATAGGAAAGGAAGACACCTATTGATTTGGGGGTCTGCAGCCTCAAGCAATGACTCCAAAAAACCCACAAATGACTAATTCATCCCATTTTTCTAGTTCTTGTAGTACATTATCATGCATTTAAAATGTATGAGGTATATTTTGCAATACAAAAGGATTGAATTTACATTAAGCGATCATTTAATGGAATGATCTAATGACATTTTAATTGTGAATTAATGGCCTGTCATGCAGTGGTGTATTTGCATTTGTTCAATGTAGTCAATGTTAAGTATATTGCCAATGAATTTCAATTTGTTAAAACTAGTCAAGTGAAATTGTGAACAATGCCAAGAAAATCCGAAGCAAAGGCAGAAATGACGAAGCATTGAGAAAGGCTGTTACTTGAAAACTTGGTCAGAGTGGAAGGCGTGTACATTGTATGAAACCTTTCACCAGGGCATATATAGGCAAATATGACTTGTAAATCACATGCTTTGAATGAAACCAAAAAGCCTTTCCTTTCAAAACATAGAATATTTATTCTGTAATGCAGAAACACACAAGGAAATGTAGTCAGGCGAGCTATAGTGATCACACACCGTCCATCATTCGTGAACATAGTGTTTTGCGTCTTCTCAAAAACCACTGAACCAATTCAAATGAAATTTAAGATAATTGTTTGTTATGACATCGCATTTTGATTTTGTTCAAATCAAGTTGCCTCGTCCCTCGGAAGGGCCACGCCCAAAAAGTGTGCTTAACTCTTAAAAAATCTTCTCATCAACGGGCAGTAGCAGAGACTTGATATTAGGTGTGCAGCTTCCTTTTGAAGTGTAGACTCAGATTTGTTCAAGAGAAGTTCCGAGGAGCTATATTTGCCGTCGTTATGGGAGGGGCAAGAATTTTTGCCCCGCCAAAAATTTATATATATTTTTATACTATAACCCAATGTCCCAGACTAGCAGGTGCTAACTCAAAAATATCTAGGGCCAAACACAAATTTTGCCCCCCCCCCCCCCCCCCCCCCCCCCCATCCCCAAAATTTGCATGCAAAACCGAAAATTAAAAGTCCTATATGGCCCTCCATACATTTACTCTCTGCGCATGCGCAGACGTCGGGAAGTGAACAGAATTGGTGCCAACATCATTCTTTGTTTGTCCTTTCTGTAAGTAACAACAAACTGTCATCTGTGCTTTTAAAATCTCAGTTTTAATGATGCCAGACACAAATTAATTGTGAATTTGGTGGATCCAAGGACACAACTGGATGATGGAAGGAAGAAACATTGGTTTGGAATGTTCAGGGCTGTAACTTTATAATTCTTATAAAAATTATTTCATGTTCCCCAATTTCGGGACATGGGCCTGACGTCATCATTCTTGCTAATGATTTTTCCACTGTTTGTTAAGTGTTCCTTCCCTATCCTTCCTTGAAGCCCCCCAGTTAAACTCACAAGCCTTTTGGCTTGTTTTATTGAAATTTTTTTATAAATTTCTTGGGAGTTTGACGTTTTGGTGGACGTTTTACACAAAATGTTTATTTTGTATATCCCCATGGTTATGTCCTCACCCTAGGGGTGTTAAGGCATTTTTGGTCATGCATCATACATTCGATGTATCATTTTTTCTTCTGATGAAGATCTTGCTTTACATCGGATAGTTCAAAATCTGTTACTGACTCCGGGCCTTTTTATTCAGTGCCTGGAGTCTTGTTTCCGGTTTTTCTTCTGACGTTGTTTACATTGACAACGCTCTATTAATATATGTAGTTTTCTATCAATATTTTTACATTGTATACCAATGGCCTAGACTTAGCTGGTGCTAACTCTAAAATATCGAGGGCCAAACACAAATTTTGCCCCCCCCCCCCCCCCCCATCTCCAAAATTTGCATGCAAAACCTAAAATTAGAAGTCCTATCTTGTCCTCCATACATTTACTCTCCACGCATGCGCAGAGGCCAGGAAGTGACCGGAATTGGCGCCAACATCATTCTTTGTTTGGCTCTCAGTCAGATAACAACAAACTGACTTCTGTGCTTTTAAATCTCAGTTTATAATGATGCCAGACACAAATCAATGGTTAATTTGGTGGATCCAAGGACACAACTGGATGAAGGAAGGAAGAAACGGTGGTTTGAAATGTTCAGGGCTGTAACTTTATAATATTCATAAAAATTAGTTCATGTTCCCCAATTTTCAGGACATGGGCCTGACGTCATCATTATTGCTAATGATTTTTCCACTATTTGTGAAGTATTCCTTCCCTACCCTTCCTTGAAGCCCCCCAGTTAAACTCCCAAGCTTTTTGGCTTGTGTTGTTGACATTTTTTTATAAAATTTCTTGGGAGTTTAACGTGTTACACAGAATGTTTATTCTGTATATCCCCATGGTTACATCCTCACCCTTGGGGTGTTTAGGCGTTTTGGTCATGCATCATACATCTGATGTATCGTTTTTCTTCTGATGAAGATCTTGCTTCACATCGGATAGTTCAAAAATCTGTTACTGCCTTCGGGCTGTGTTGCCTGGGGTCTTGTTTTCATTCTGATGTTTACATTTACAACGCTCTATTTATATATGTAGTTTCCTATTTATTATATGGTAGGACTGTTGTAAGATACATTAAATATTCCGGTAGTGTAGCAGTTAATTTTTGGATAGAAAAATTATTTTTGTCCGCACTTTGGCTCTATCGGGATACATTTGGGCACATCGTTCCCTTTGGGAACTTGGGCTCTTGTCAAAATTTTTTGTGTACATTGTTTTTCGATTTATATTTTGAATGTTATTTGTTATGTATCTTTTTATAATATTTAATGTGGAGTTGGTGGGAGTATGATCGACTTATTTTGCTTCATTATGAAGGCATATTGCTCAATAAGCAAGGCGAGGAAGCCTTTCCTCTGGTTTACATGTATAGGCTGCCTTGCTTGTTGTCGCTGTACTCCCACTTATTCTTGCTCAACATGTGCCGCATGGGATGACAAATGTTGGAGACGGGTGTCACGGTATGTTGTTAGCGAGAGGCATTGCCGGTCCTCTCGTGGTGAGAGGCCACTGCCGGTCCTCTTGCCAAAAAGTCGCTCTAGTTTTTTAGTTTCTATTTACAGAGGAACAAGAACATGGTGATGTTTACGTGACGCCGTCAGAGAGTGTGCTTTCGTCGTCGCATTTAGATAGTCAATCAGAGCTAGCGGCTAAAGTGCTCATGAATATTAGACAGGGCAATAAACCACAGCATGGTTTCAGCTCCCTGTCGCCAACTAGCTCGACTGGTGAAGCAGTTACACCATCTGTGGGTACCATGATGCCAGGTGTGTCCGTTGCTGTCGAGGAGAGTAGAAAGGGTAGAGCGAGCAATATAAAATAATAATAGGCTCCCCCTGCGACGATGGAGAGGAAGAAGCCGGTAAGTTCAGCGGGAAGCGGCGAGGTCTGAAGGACCTTAAGCGAGAGAGCCTCTTTCATAACAACATCTGGGCCAAGATGTTGTTTTTTAGAACTTGCGCCAGTCAGAGCATACGTCCATGCCTCCCGTCCCTTCAGTTCAAAGCCAGGGTCGGCTATAGTTATGGCTTCTTCTTCAGTGTCTACCAAGCACACATGATCGCACCTTGGCTACGTGACTTTTGATATCCAGCATGCATCGCCGAGAAGGTCCACTCTTTGTCAAAGAAGTCACACCATACGGTAGCCAACAACGCCTCATTCATCGGGACGTCCGCAGAAAAGAGCCATCTCGGAACACTGTCCCAGCAGCCGGCGGCCAAGAAACAGAAGACTGCTGCTCCTCAGGCCTCCGTAACGAACTTGCTGTGCAGATTGCACAGCTCATCGCAGCATCCCAGCAAGTGCAGAAGCAGCCGACAGCAATCTCAGAACCTGAGCCGTCGGATGGTGCTGGGTCGGTCCAGTCATCTGCGCATTCAGATGCCGATGACCGTGGGTATAATCTGATTCAGTCGGATGGTGAAAGGGATTTGGAGGAGAATTCCCTTCCCTATTGAAACAACACAGGGTGGCGATGGATCTAAAGCATCAATACTTCCCTGAGTTTGTTCCTGAAAATCAGAATGCTGTGACCGCTCGAAAGTAGCACTATTCAGTAACTCAGAGACGAGGCCTCATATATCTGGCATCCGGAGAAAAGAGCCATCTCGGACACACTGTCCCGGGAGCACCCAACGGCCAGAATACAAGACCGCTGCTCCTCAGGCCTCTGTAACGGATTTGCTGTCGCAGATTGTGCAGCTCATCGCAGCATCCCAGCAAGTGCAGAAGCAGCCGACGACAGTCTCAGAACCTGAGCTGTTGGATGGTGCTGGGTCGGTCCAGTCATCGACAAGTTCACATGCCACTGACCATGATTTTCAACTGATTCAGATGAATGATGAAAGGGATACAGAGGGGGATTACCCTTTCCTTTCGTAACAACACATGGTTGCGATGGATTTAATCCATCAGCACTACCCTGAATTTGTTCAACAATCAGAATGCAGCGACTACTTGCAAGAAACCGCTAGCATTGTTGGATGCTGACTTCATTCGGAAAAAGAGGAGGTCATGTCTTTTCCGGTTAAGTCTAGACAGGTGTCACAGGCCTTAGGCCTTTTAGACGACGCCATATTCAACTTTCCAGTGGGAAGAAGTAAGGCGGTTTCTTGTCATCATCTTCAGTAATTTTACCGATTATAATGGTCAGGGAAGATGTATAGAGAGTTCCTCTACATTTGAATGAGCATGCTAAGGACCTAGTTATGGCCTTAACCTTCATCATTCACTATTCGCTCGGACACAATTGAGATGGCAATTTCTTCATTCAGATGAATGTAGACTCACTGTCTTACGCAATTCACCTTTAAGAACTGTGACGCAACGTCTCTACGGAAAGGAATTTGAGGATGACCGTACCTCTTTTAGAGTCCTTTCCAGGGCTATTATATTTATCACGTATAACTCTGTCTTATCAGTTGCTAATTTGGAGTTTATCAGATGTGGCAGAGCCCTTGCGTCGTCATCTTTAATAGATGACAATGGGAAACACTCTCTATGGGTCGCTCCGGTATCCGGACACTAAGGTTTTGACGATAGCTTTCATTGGTTTATGACCAAGCTACAAAGAAAGCATCAGTACTCTGCTCCTCAAGTCTGCATCTAATCGACCCGCAATAGCAGAAAAGAGTAAGGGAGGACGTCCTAGAGAGAAAATCATCTAAAAAGGACTCCTTGCGAGGGTATAGGTAACCCTCCTATAATTACTCTAGAGATTTCATACAGCGACTCCGATAGGGGGCGTATGTCTGATCAAGACTACCGGTCAGACGCCTTAAGATGGTGGATCGAGGTTCTTCGTGAGGGAGACATAGCGTCTCCTTCCGTAGGCCTCGCAGGTACTACAGGTGAGAGTTAGGACCTCAATTGCTTAGCAGTTGACGGATGGTTATCAAGATTCGCATTTAACTGGATAACTGTTACGGAAGACCAGTAGGTGAGAAGTGTGGTCTCGGATGGCCTACGGCTATCTTTCCGTGAGAAACCACCACTAACTTAATGTCTGTGATAGACAATGCTTCCGTCAAATCCTTGCATAAGAGTCTCTCCAATCGGAGGTAAAGGTTCTCTTGACAATGAAAGTAATAGAGGTCGTCGAGAAATCAAATTTCTCTAGGATTCTATAGTCACCTGTTACAGAGAGCTCGTTCCGACCAATAATAGTCTGGAGCTGGATAACAAGTTTATCATAGCTCTAAAAGTTTATTTATGGTAATCAATTAGTCGGTAAAAGCGAGCGTTCGAGTGATCGACTATGCGGCAAGCATAGATCTAAGGATCCGTTCTTTCATGTCCTGGTACATCCGGCATTCAGAAAGTAGCTACGGTTCGTCGTCCAAGGGATAGTATTTCAGTTCCGAGTGATGTGCTTCGGTCTGAATGTAGTGCCCTGGGCTTTCACTCGAAAAATGAACTCGGTAAAGTCTCACAACAATCTGGTTCATCTGCCGTTATCCAGAGCGAAATTAGTCAGCTGTTATGCTCGCTTTTGTCTACTCTCAGACACATTAACAGTGAGAAATTTTATGTGACTGATGGGGTTGTGCGGAGCGCCTACACATCTTATTCGATGGGTTGCTTACGCACACCTCCCCTTCAGTTATTCTTAAGCCAGAACTGGAATGGGAAGACGCATTATTGTTTCAGCAGATCTAGTAAACAAAAGGTCCATATTGGGGCAGATATTCAGTGGTTAACTCAAAGAGTTCTGCTGCAACTGCCAGATCCGGCTTTCACGATTATGACGGATGTGAGTCAGTAGTTTGGGGCACGACCCTGAGTCTGACAGACTTGAAATGTAGGGGTCTTGGGTCCCTCGGTTCCTGGAGAAATACATAAACATCAAAGAATTGTCAATATTGTTAGCACTACATCAGTGGATTCACATTATTTGCAGACACGCATGTTCAGATATTGTTGGACAACTCGATAGTGGTAGCGTACATCAGGAACCAGGGCGGCACCCATTCATTTCCGTTAAGATAACTAATGGAGAAGATTTTTCTATTTCGTCATGTATCATCATGTTCCTCTCTCTATCCGTCATATACCGGGTCGTCGGAACGTACTAGCAGACTCGCTCCTCGGAAAGGTCGCCTGTTTTATTTGCATTGGACGCTCAACAAGCGAGTATTTGGACAGTTTTGCTACCAGTGGGATCGCCTCATGATAGTTCAGTTTGCGACTCACCGGAACAGTTATTTACCGTCATTTGTGTCCATGCCCAGACAATTGAGTGCATGCAGTAGACGCTCTACTGATCTCATGGCGATGGATGATAATACGCGTATCCTCCAATTCATTTGATTCAGTAGATTAGTAGATCAAACAGTCTCGTTGTGAATCCTAATAGTAGCACCTCTGTTCTCACAGACACCTTGGATCAGTATTCTCAAGTGTCTGTTATGGGACGCCCCCCCAGAAGCTTCCTCCATGAGAGGGCCTTCTTATCAGGGGAAGTTTTATTCTTCAGGGTTCCCGCGGGCCTTGAAAAGCCTGGAATTTCAAAAAACACACACACACACACTGCCAATGAGTTTAGAGGCGATTACCGGGTACGACGTAGTTTTCTTCCCGCAGTCTCGTATATGTTTAAATACATATATGCTAGTGCTGCCGCGATTATCCAGATAACCGGTTAACCTGTGGTTAAAACTTTGACCGGTCAAGAAAATGTATTAACCGTGTTAACCTTACATTCACTATACTCATCGTATATGTCCGTGTATAAGTCGTCTCCGTGTATAAGTCGTTTGGGATGCAACGGAAATAGGTAAGTTTTCACGAGTTACCACGTGGTGAATAAGATAAAAGAATAAAGGAAAATTATTATTAAAGATTTAAAAAATACTCGCATTTATTTGTTTTTCGTTGTTTGTTTATCACCCCAATGTCTTCATCCCTGTCAAGAAAATCCAACGCTCGTTTGTGACTGAAACTTCGTAGTTTCAGAATCAGAGCACCATTTGCGCCGTAACCTGTGCAGTTGTTGTGATTAAGTTGTTTTTTCTGGACTGCGAGAACGTTCTGGAAAAACCAATAAAAATGCAACAAACGCGCAGGTTACAGTGCAAATTATTTTCAAATTGTTGTCCCACTTAAGCATTGTTGGTGCTATTGAAACTAACTTTACCTGGTGCACTTGTGCGTAATTTATAACCGGACATTACACATCAGTGAATTGGAGTTCATGGAATAAATAAATACGTCTCTCCAGGTATTACTGGCAAACATTTAATGTGTTATTATTTATTTTTTCGTTGTTATTTTGATGATTTTGTATTTTTTATGGTTTCATCCATATTGGCCCCACAAACCTGTAGATTTCCGGTACACGCACTGATGTAAACACATTGGCCGATTGAACAACAACGACTAAATAGAATACTTCCTTATTATTATTTATGGTCAATGTAAATAACATTGGCCGGCCTGATATAATAGTTACAGTTGAAGCAAGAACATACTACAAATATAGGTGCCTTAAATGCGGTTAACCACGGTTAACCATGGTCAAACACGCTGGTTAACCGGTCAGAAAAAAGTCTTAACCGTGGCAGCATTAATATATGCAATGCATTTCTTCACTTTTCGATTGGCGGCTGGGTCATGTTCTATGGCGACCTCATGGGCACATCCTCTTTTTAGTTGGATTAGTTTCCTATGATTATTTGTCGATTTGTCATATACGAACGCATATTTCATCATAATTAAATTGCTAGTCTTTGGATGCCTTGGAGGCTGCATAACCAGTTAACTGGTATTCAGATGATTACATGCAGGATTTTAATGCTCACGCACATTATAATTATTAGGCTGACGCTTTATTGTATATTATGGACCTTTGAAATTATGAATTATTTCGGGGGCAGTCCGTATCGGAAACTGTTAATCATACCTACTTCCATTTCTAGATCCAGGTTTCTATTAATGTCCATACTCAAATCGTATATTCACATGTAAATATGGTCATAGATATCGGATAGTACATGTTGTGGAATGTCGTTACTGGAATTTTTTTGTACACCTGAATGGGGTCGCCTGTGGGTTACCTCGGAAGTGTGTTTACTCTCCAGAGATCGTTCATTGTTGTTCGATTGGACATGTGTTTGTTATATATTATATCACCGGTTTTCGACATATCTGCGTACGCCATCTGCGGTGTATGTAATTTAGCGGACAATATTAATTACCGGTATCGTTGCCATAGCCTTAATTTCTGAAGTGGCGTTAAGCACCATTTATTAATTATAAATTAATACCTGAGTGCCTGTTCGACGAATATTTATATTGTTTTTTGGTACCGCTTTTACTGATTCCAGAGCGCTCCCCTCTTTTTTTTTTTTGAAGATTCCTTCAAAAGAAAGGGCGGGGGGGGGGGGGGGAGGGGGGATTTTTACCTCTTCTCTGGCTTGATAGGTATGTAACTATGAAGGAAGCTGTTTTGTCTGTAATTATTTATATCCTGCATACAGCTAGAGTTTTACTGTTTATGGCGTATGTTTGTGGGGGATATTCTCTCATTCTCAAATACGCCATCCTAATTTTTGGGGCTTAGTCCGGACTAGCCTTAAGAATTGGGAACTTGTTACATCCAAATTAGCGTAGTCTTCATGTTTAGAATACGGATTTACATAAATTGAGCTCCTTATTTAGGATATGTCTCTTTTACTGTATAGAGAGACATACATGTAATTCGTAATAATTTTAATTTCCTTTTACCTTGGATTGCAGGATTGGAATTATGTTGATCTACTAATTCTGAAGTCCTAGGCCCTCCACCTTTTTACAATTCAGCTAGTTTGGGCCATTGGGTTATAGTATAAAAAATATTATAAATTCAAAGTATTTTGTATATTTTTTATACTTACCAGTGGCTCAGACAGAGATGGCCCTCCCATGAGTAGGCACTCATTCCTCCCTGCTGAATTATTATGTAGTACTCTCTTCTACAAAGAATGATGTTGGCGCCAATTCCGGGCACTTCCTGACGGCTGCGCATGTGCGAAGAGTAAATGTGTAGGACTTCTGATTTTTGGTTTTGCATGCAAATTTTGAGGATGGGGGGGGGCGGGGGGGGGGGGGGTGCAAAATGTGTGTTTGGCCCTAGATATTTTTGAGTTAGCACCAGCTAGTGTGGGCCATTGGTAAGTATAAAAAATATACAAATTACTTTGAATTTATAATTTTTATACTAAAACCAATGGCCAAGACTTGGCTGGTGCAACCTCAATATTATTAAGGGCCAAATTCAAATTTTGAACCCCCCTGTCCCCAAAATTTGCATACAATACCGAAAATTAAAAGTCCTATCTGGCCCTCCATACTTTTAGTACTTGTGCATGCACAGTACCCAGGAAGAGACCAGAATTGGCGCCAACATCGTATCTCGTTCCATGTTCTGAATCCAGTCTTCAACCAGAAGCAGTACACAAGGGGACTTCCTATTCTCATATAACTGAATGGTTACAATTTGGAGGTTCTTTATTGGAATTAATTGTACACCTGAACGTGGTCGCCTGTTGGTTGGCTCAGAAGCATATAAGTTCTATAAGATAACTTTCCATTGGGATTCAACTGGACAAGTTTAAGGTTGTACATATTAATATCACCGGTTTTCGACCTATCTATGTATTCCGTATGCGGCATACATTTAGAAGCTTGCGATTTTAATAACCGGGATTGCCACAATATACCCTTACCTGCTGATGTGGTGTTAAGCACCAATAAATTAATTATAATTAATAGCCAGGTGCCTTTTAGACAAATATATATATTATTCGGTACCACTTTTTAACTGATTCCAGACCGTTTCCCTCTTTGTTTTGAAGATTATTCCTTCAAAAAGGGTGGGGGGATGCTGATTTCTCTTTACCTCTTCTGGCCTTATAATAAGTGTGTATGTAGTGAAGCTGTTATCGTCTGTAGATTATTCTGATTTTATGTACAGCTTGTTACTTAATATATGGGGTGTGTTTGTGGGCATTAGTGTCTCACTCTCAGACACGCCTTTTCTAATTTTAAGTGTCTTATTCCGGACTAGCCTTAAAATTGGGGGCTTGTTACACCCAATTAGCGTAATCATTTATGCTAAGTAATAGGGAATTACTTGGATATTGCTCCTTATTTCGGTGGTATGTCTTCTCTATTGTTGTATAGAGAGACATATATGTAATTCCTTAAAATTTTAATCTCCTTTTCTCCTTGGGAGTTCTAATGCAGGCTAAGGAGCTGATTTTTGGTCTGCTATCTCTTAAAGTCCTAGGCCCTCCACCTTTTTACGTTTCAGCTAAGTCTGGGCCATTGGTTTTAGTATAAAAATATGATAAATTTAAAGTAATTTGTATATTTTTTTTACCAATGGCCTAGACGGGGATGGCCCTCCCATGAGTGGGCACTCATACCTCCCCGCTGAGTTATCACTTTAGTAGGCACAACTAGGAAGAATGATGTTGGTGCCAGTTCCGATCTCTTCCTGGATACTGCGCATGAGCAAGTACTAAAAGTATGGAGGGCCATATAATTTAATTTATTATTTTTATACCACAACCAATGGCCCAGACAAGCTGTTGCTAACTCAGTTTAATTCAGGGCCAAACACAAATTTTGCCCCATAATCCACAAAATTGGCATATAAAACCGAAAAAAATAAGTTCTATCTGGACCTCCATACTTTTGTTATCTGCACATGCACAGTATCCAGGAAGGTACCGAAATTGGCACCAACCATCATTCTTTTTTTCATTGGCCCAAAAGTCAGTAACAATGATCGGACATCTGCTTTAAAATCTCCTTTTTTGAGGATGCCAGACACAAATCAATGAAAGAATTGGTGAATCCAAGGCTGTAAATAGATGATGGAAGTGAACAAAGGTGGTTTTAAATGTTCAGGACTGTAACTTTATAATAATTCTAAAAATTATTTCATGTTTCCCAATTTCGGGACATACGCCTGATGTCATCATTCTTGCTAATACTTTATCCACTGTTTGTTAAGTGTTCCTTCCCTATCCTTCCTTGATGCCCTCCTGTTAAATTCCTAAGCTTTTTGGCTATTTCTTATTGAAATTTTTTATTAAATTTCTTGGGAGTTTAACGTGTATTACAGAATGTTATTCTGTTTATCCCCATGGTTACGTCCTCACCCTAGGGGTGTTAGGTCGTTTTGGTCTTGCATCTTCTATCCGATGTATCATTTTTTCTTCGTATGAAGATCTAGCTTTGCACATGGTAGCATTTAAATCGGTTACTGACTTTGGACCTTTTTGTGTGCCTGTTGTCTTGTTTCCGGTTTATTCCTTTGACGTTGTTTACATTGGCAACATCCTTAAATATATGTAGTATTTAATAGCATATTACTCTAGGATTACTGTAGGATACATGTATTATGATTCCGGCAGTGTAGCTCAAAAAATTTGGATTTTGTCCACACTTAGGCTCTATCGGGATGCCCTTGGGCTCATCATGTTCCCTTGGGAAACTTAGGCATTTTTTCAAATTTTTTTCAAAAAATTTTTTGTTTAATTTTTCAAATTTAATTTTGACTGCTATTATTCATGTATCTTTATCATTTATTTATTGTGGAGTTTGTAGGAGTGCTATCGACTTTGTATATACATTGTAATTATGAAAGCTTAATGCTCTAAATGCAAGGCAAGGAAGTCGTCCTAGGATTTACATGCTTGTTGCCTTGCTTGTAGTCGATGCACGCCTACAGAGTCTTGTCCTGCATGTGTACATTGGGATGACAAATGTTGGAGACGGGAGTCGCGGTATGTTGGCGGTGAGATTCCTATTCCAGAACTCTTACAGCAAGATAATTCAAGTTTTTCAGTTTCTTTTTTTCAGAGGAACAAGAACATGGTGATGGTATCGTGACACCCAACAAAAGTGTGCTACTGTCGTCGCACTCTGATGAGCAAACAGCTAGCTGCAAAGATGCTCATGAATATTAAGCACGGAATAAGGCCTCTAGTTAGTGTTCTTAATCCCTTGCAAGCAGCTAGCTCGACCGGTGAAGCGGTTACTCCGTCTATGGGAACAGTGACACCGGGTATGTCCGTTGCAGTTGAGAGAAGTGTAGATTTGGGTAGAGCGAGCACCTGAATATCAAAAGCTCTCCCAGCGACGACGGAAATAGGGAGGAAGTCGGCAAGTTTCTTTTCGGGAGGCTCGGCGAGTGGGAGAGGTCCCTCTCCAACCCAACAACATTTGGGGCAACTGTTGTTTTGAGAAACTTGCACGAGTCGGAACATACGTCCACACTCGCCGCTTGGGAGGCTCCGACTAGACGGCAGCCAGGGTCTGCTACAGTCGCAACTTCCTCTGCTACGTTACAAAAGCACACATGCTAGCTACCCAACTTTGGATATCCAGCCAGCTGTGCGAAGACTGAGCCAGTCTTCTCCAATGAAGTCGGACCATCCGTAGCTAGCGATCCGAGGCTTCGATCATTGGGACATTCGGAGAAGGGATCTATCTCTGCATCTTCATCCCCGGAGCAGCAAGCAGTGAAAAAACAGAAGACCTCTGCTCATCAAGCCTCGGTAATGGACTTGCTGTCGCAGATTGCGCAGCTTATCGCAGCATCCCCTCAAGTGCAAGAGCAGCCTTCTGCAGACTCCGTTGGTGAACTGTCGGACGGTGCTTGGTTAGTCCCGTAATCTGCATACGCAGATGCGATGGACTGAATATCACAGCTGAATCAGTCAGATGGTGAAAGGGACAAGGAAGAGGATTAACCTTCCCTTTCGGAACAACATATGGTATCGATGGATTTTATTCATCAATACTATCCTGAATTTGTTCCACCTGATCAGCATGCTGCGACTACTAGAGAGAAACCACTATCGTCCTTAGACGCAGACTTCGTGCGGATGACATTCTTTCCTTCCCGACACAGTCTAGACAGGTGTTGTAGGCCTTCGGCCATGTTGACGATGCCATATTCAGCCTCTCTAGTGCTAAGAGGAAAGGTGGTTTCTTATCGACATCTTCCATAAATATACCGTTCCTTGGACCATGTTCATTTAAAACGGTTGGAGAAGATGTCCAGAGAGCTCCTCTGTGTTTAGATGAGCAGGCCGGGGATTTAGTTATGTCCCTACATGCATCATTCAATGTATGCTGAGCTATGGTGCAACGTCTTAATGGGAAAGAATTTGAGGATGTTTGTTCCTCGCTTAGAGTTCTTTCCAGCAGTCATGTATGTTTCGTACAACTCCACCCTGACAGTGGCAAATTTGGAGTTGATCAGACGTGATGCTACCTTTGCCTTGTATCGTCATCACTTACAGATGACAAGGTGAAAAGCTCGCTCCGAGTCGCTCCAGACTCCGGACATACTCTGTTTGACGACAAGCTTTCGTTAGTCCATGAGCAGGCTACAAAGAAAGCTTCCAGTGCACTGCTATTGAAGTCGGTGTGTCATCAACACGCTTCAGCAGACCAGAGTAAGCGAGGCCGTTCCGCTTCTCAGTCATCTAAAGGGAACTCCTCGCGAGGGTACAAGAAACCCTCTTATAATTACTCCGGAGGTCATCGGTATAGCAACTCGGGAAAGGGGCGTAGGTCTGATCGGGACTATCGGTCAGATGCCCCTAAGCTGACGGGACGAGGTTATTCGTGGGGAGGACATAGTTTCTCCTCCCATAAGCCTCGTAAGTCGTACAGGTGATGGACAAGACCTCTATTGCTTGCCAGTTGGCTGAAGGTTATCAACTTTGCGAGAAACTGGATAGAAATCGCGGAAGATCAGTGGATGAGAAATGTAGTCTCGGAAGGCCCACGGCTATCATTCCGAGCAAAAACCCCACTTACAAGTTGTCCACGTTGGACAAATCTTCCGGCGGATCCTTTCAAAAGAGTCTCTCCTAGTGGAGGTACAGGCTCTCTTATTGGCTCACCAACGATAGTTGTGTGAGCCTATGGCATAGCCCTCATGTCAGCGTCGGCGTCCGGATTCATACATTTTGAACTTTTGTGTGCAGGTTTTGATTTTTTTTTTTTTTATATCCGCATGCTTTTCAGGGATAGTAATATTTTATTCAACCCTTTCCATGCTTAGTTACTTGAATTTTGGACTTTTGTGTACAGGTTTTTGACTTTTGTGTGCTGGTTTTGATATTTGTCTTTCTTGTCTTCCAAGGAGTAATTTACCTTGCAGTATATTGCCATGGTTCCAGTTTTATGTTAGAATGCTTCTTAGGGCCAGTATTATATTATTTAGCCCTTTCCCTGCTTATTTACCTTAATTTTTTACTTTTTTGTGCCGGTTTTTGACTTGTGTACAGGTTTTGATATTTTTTTTAAGTGGAGTTTTACCTCACTGGCATATTGCCATGGTGGTTACTGTAACATTTTCAGGGTATTTTTCTCAATTTTAACCCTTTGAAACAAATGTTATACTTTTTTTTTTACTTTTGTGTGCAGGTTTTCATATTTGTCTTTCTTTTTTTCAAAGTGGAGATTTACCTTGCAGCATATTTCCATGGCTCCTGTTTTATGTTAACATGCGTCTTGGGGCTAGTATTATATTATTTAACCCTTTCTCTGCTTATTTACCTTAATTTTGGATTTTTGCATGCAGGTTTTAGACTTTTGTGTGCAGGTTTTGGACTTTTGTGAATAGGTTTTTGACTTTTGCGTAGAGGTTTTGGTGATGTTTTTTTCAAGTGGAGTTTTATCATACTGGCATATTGTGCCATGGTGATTACTGTGATATTTGCTGGGTATTTTTCTCAATTTTAACCCTTTGAAACAAATGCGATACCTTTTTTGACTTTTATGTGCAGGTTTTGAGGTTTGTCTTTCTTTTCTTCCAAGTGGAGACTTACCTTGTAGCATATTGCCATGGTTCCTATATTTTTATACTGTACCAATGACCCAGACATAGCTGGTGCTAACTCTTAAAAATATAGGGCCAAACACAAATTTTGCCCCCCCCCCCCCCAATCCCCAAAATTTGCATCTAAAACCAAAGAAAACATGTCCTGAATGGCCCTCCATACTTCACCTCTACTGCACATGCACAGTGTCAAGGACGTCCCGAAATTGGCGCCATAAATCATTCTTTGTTTGGCCCTTCATCAGTTAACATCTGACTGATCTTTGTGCTTGTAAATCTCAGTTTAAATGATGCCAGACACATAAATATTAGAGAAATGGTGATTCTAAGGAGGATATAGAAGGAGGAGAGGAAATATGAGTGACAGAAAATATTCAGGGCTGTAACTTAAAATTTTTTAATGAAATTATGTTAAGTTACCTATTTTCGAGGCAACAGCCTGTTGTGGTCATTCTTGTTATCAAGTTACACTGCTTGTTCAGTGTTTTCCTCTCTCCCTTTCCTTTAAGTCCCCTCTTGCTATTCTCCCATGCTTTTGGCATATTTTCTGTAATATTATTACTAAAATTTCTTGGGAGTTTTAGCTGGATAACAGAATGAATTCTGTTCTTTTCCCCATGTTTACGTCTTCACCTATGGGTGGTTAGGCGTAGTGTTCTGCATCTACCATCTGATGTTATGCAGTTTCTTCCCTGGAAGTCTCTGTTTTGCATCAGATAGTGTATTATTGGTAACTGATTTTGGGCCAGGGTGCCTGGAGTCTTGTTCTGGTGTTTTTACCCTTATTGTTTACATTTACAACAGCCCTCTGTGTGAGGGGGGATTTCTTGAAAATAATATCTTGATGTTAATTTAATCATAACTAGATACATTATTATTGTTCATAAGTGTTGCATAAATGTTTAAAAATATTTTTAGAATTTTTGTCCACACTTAGGCTTGGGATCCATTGGGGCTCAACGTTACTTTTCAGAAACTTGGGCTGTTCTGAAAAAATATTTTTTCAAAATTTTTTGATTTCAGTTATTTTTTCTATGTTAATGGATCATGTTATTATGTATTTTGATTGTCAGGGGTTGGTGCGAGTACTAGGACTTTGTTTTCTTTTCACAATGAAAGGATATTGTTCAATTGTAATAAGATGAAATCTTCCTCTGACTTTCATAATCATTGTATAATGTAGTCAGTGTGCTCGCACTAACTCCTGTTCTGTATGTGTTAATTTCGATGACAACATGGGAAGTGTGTGTCACGGTATGTTAGTGGGGAAATGGCCATTCCGGTCCTTTCCCCGCAGGGTCACTCTACTTTATCAATCTCTATTTCAGATGATCAAGAACAGGGTGATGTATCCGTGATGTCTTCCAAAAGTGTGCCTCCGTCGTCACAATTAATGAAGAGCTAGCGGAAAAGTGCTCATGTAAATACGTCAATTGCCTATGAGGACCCTAGTAGGTTCGACGGCCTTTGACGTCCGCTAGCTTGCCAGGTGTAGCGTCCATTCATCGAATGGTTCGGCAGCCGGGTTCGTCCGTTGCGGTCTAGATGGAGTTTTGGGTGATGCGAGCACTATAAATCAACAAAATGCACACCCAGTGGCGGCGGATTAGAGGAGAGAACGGAGGAAGCCTTTTAGTCCGGTTCCTAGCTCGTCCAGGTCCATCCGGACTGCGAGCGAGAGAGGCCCCTCTCTCGCACAACAGCATCTGGCCCCAGATGTTGTGGTACTAATGTTTCGCATTCGGAGCATACGTCCGCCGCTCGGGACGCTCCGATATATAGTCAGTCCGGAGAGACTGTCAATAAGGCTTCCTCATCCTCATGGTAGCGCACACGACCGCTCTTGGCTACGTGACCTCGGATATCCAGTCAGCTTCGCCAATCAGAGAATCATCGGCGACCAGGTCACACCATCCAGTAGCCAGGAACACGAGGCCTGCAGACTCCGGACATTCGCATAAGAAAGTATGCGGGAGTCAACGTAAACGGAGCTTCCAGCGGCAAAGCATCGTAAGACCGCTACTGCACAGGCCTCGGTGACGGACGTGCTATCCCAAATAGCACAGCTTATCGCAGCATCGACAGAATCTCTGTCGCATCATGTTTTATCCGACGACGCTGGGTCGGGACGCTCCGCGGAAGCGGGTACGGACGTCCGAAAATTTCATCCGGTCCGACGGGATGCCGAAAGGGATTCGGAGGATTTCGAGCTTTCCCTTTCGGAACAACATCAGCTGCTGTGTATGTCATCTGACTTATCTTCTAGAGGTTCTTTCGTCGGACCAGAATGCTGCGATGCCGGATAAGAAACTGATAGCGTCGGTGGACACAGAAATTTTTGGTTCGGTTCAGGGACATCGTCCCTCAGTTCCGACACAGTCCAGTAATGTCACACAACTTTCGAATTATTGAACGATGCTATATATATATATTATTATATGCTTGGTATTAACAAGCATGTCTGGTTTCTTGTTCGCAAAGTTACTGAGATGTCTTTCAAAAGTGTGCCTCTGTCATCATAGATAATGTAGAGCTAGCGGCAATAAGTGCTCATGGAATACGTCAATCGCCTAAGAGGTCCCTAGTAGGATCGACGGAGTTGACATTCGCTAGCTCACCCGGTGTAGCGTCCATTCATCGAATGGTTCGGCAGTCGGGTTCGTCCGTTGCGGTCTAGGAAGGAGATTTGGGTGATGCGAGCACTATAATAGACTTTAGTACACACCCAGTGACGACGGATTGAGGACAGATCGGAGGAAGCCTGTTAGTCCGGTTCCTAGGTCTGTCCGGGCTGCGAGCGAGAGGGGTCCCTCTCTCGTACAACAACATATGGGACCGGATGTTGTGGTACAGTCATTTCGCATTCGGAGCATATGTCCGCCGCTAGGGACGCTCCGTTATATTGACAGTCCGAGAGACTGTCGATAATGCTTCCTCATCCTCACAGCAGCGCACACGACTGCACATTGGCTACGTGACCTCGAGTATCCGGCCAGCTTAGTCATTCAGTGATTCCACGGCGAACAGGTCACTCCATCCGGTAGCCAAGGGACACGAGGCCTATTCACTCCGTTCGCTCGCATAATAGAAGTATGCACGGGGTATCGAACACAGAGCGGCAAAGCATCGTAAGACCGCTTCTCCACAGGCCTCAGTGACGGACGTGCTATCCAAGATAGCACAGCTTATCGCAGCATCCCAGCAAACGACAGATTCTCGGTCGGATCACGAATAATCTGACGGTGCTGGGTCGGTGCGCTCCGCTGTTGCATTAGGTACGGCTGACCGAACACTTATAGGGTCCGACAGGATGGCGAAAGGGATTCGGTGATTTCGAGCTTTCCCTTTCGGACAACAGAAGCTGCCATACATTTCTTCCAGCATTATCTTCCAGAGGTTGTTCCGTCGGACTACATTGCTGCGATGCAGGATAAGAGACTAATAGCGTCATTGGACACGGAGTTTTGGATCGGTTCAGGGACATTGTCCCTGACTTGCCGACACAGTCCAATAATGTCATTAGAACATTCGAATTATTTAACGACGCTATATATAAGCTTGCTACCAAGCATGATAATCTAGTTTCTTGTCCGCAATGCTCTATTCTGCCTTTCATCAGTTCTAGGGAATAATTTATATTGGCAGAACAGGGCATACCGAGAGTTCCTATGCGTCTTGACGGCGGACTGAAGACTGGGAATTATCTTTTTCGCCGTCTATGTCAATTCCAACCACGATGTTGGAAACGACAATGATGTCTATTAGACTTAACTTAGACGCTTTATCATACGTAGACCACCTTAGTGAGGCGTTATCATTACGTCTTCAAGAGAAAGAATTCCAGGATATGATCCTCAATGTGATTTCTTTCAAGGGCAGTAGTTTTTCCACGTATAACTCCGCCCTTCAGTGGCAACCTGGAGTTGGTTAGACGTGACACAGCCCTAGCTACATCCACGCGCGTGGATAGTAAGGTGAAGAACTCTCTCAGAGTCGCTTCGGTCTCGGAGAAGCTTCTCTTCGACGGCAACCTTTCAGCAATTTATCAATTGCTCGATATACACGTTCTCTTGTCTATCAAGTGTAACAAGAGATTCAGACTGGGGCAAACATTCGGTGGTTGACTCAGAGAGTGCCACTGCAGTTGCCGGATCCGAGTTTTATGATTATGACGGATGCAAGTCAAACAGGTTGGGGTACAATATTGATCCCAACGGATTCGAAGTGCCAGGATCTTTGGGTTCCGCAGTTTCTAGGCAAGCACTTAACTTCCAGGAAATGATGTTATTTTGGCTTGCACTATGTCAATGGATGAACATTATTCAGAAACGCATGTCCAAATCCTGTCCGATAATACGACAGTAGTTGCGTATCTCCGGAACCAGAGAGGCACTCATTCGATTCCGTTATTCAATTTAACGGAAAGAATCCTTCTGTTTGTTATAGTACACCAAATTCTGCTTCGGTCCATCATATTCCGGGTCGTCTGATAGTATTAGCAGACTCCCTTTCACATAAGGGTCGCTTGTTGCCGTCAGAATGGACTCTCAACAAACAGGTATTCAAACAGATTTGCTATCAACGGGAGTGCCCAATGATAATTTATTTGCGACACAACTCACTATTCAATTGCAGACGTATGTGTTTGCATGTCCGGATCCCTGAGCTTATGTTGTTAACGCTCTATTGATCTAATAGGACGGAATGATAGGATATGCGTATCCTCCAGCGCTGTTGATTCAGCAAGTATTGCTAAGATAAACATCCACAATACAATTCTGTTGATAGCATCTCTGTCTTCACAGAGACCGTGGGTAAATTTACTCAGGTGTCTACTGTGGGACTTACCGCGAAAACTTCCTCCATGAGAGGATTTTCTTTCGCTGGGGAAATCGTGTCAACTTCATCAAAACCCGCAAGGTCTCAACCTTCACGTATTCTGTTGTGTGGTCCTTCTTGTACGGCAAGCATTGTACAGGACGAGCTATGGACGCGATTTCTTACTGTAGAAGAACCTCTTCTTCGCTATACTATGCGGCTAAAGTGGAGGCTCTTCCGTCGTTGGTGTAGGGATCATTATGTTGATATTTTTGATCCCTCCATACTAGACATTGCAACTTTCTAGTATACTTGTTTGACAAGATATACTGCAGCCTGTTACTATTAAGGTTATAGGTCTATGTTATCTCATACCTATGCACTCTATGATAGTTTACAATTGAGTCTTATGTCTCTTTATCTAAGTCAGTGAGAAACTTTTCGATAAATTGACCTAGAATCCTTAGATTAAATTCCTATACAGAATTTAGCTTCGGTTCTTATTTAGCTAAGTAATCATTTGAGCCTCTGGAAACAGTAGTTTTCAAATTCTGACCTTTTTAGACAGTAATTCTGTTAGTTTTCTCTTACTGAGGAGTCAGTGAGCTTCATGCACTATCGGTGGACGATTCTCACTTTCGTAGTATCGGAAACACTACTTCCTTTACTACTTAGGTTGGATTTTTGGTTAAGAGTCAGGCTCCTAATAGTATCCGGAACCTATTGTTATTAAGGTCCTTCTGTCTTCGTACGGGCATAGGCCTTTACTCTGTCCGGTTGGAGTTTACGTATTTATAAACAGATATCAGTTTATTAGTACGGACGTAAGCTTCTTCTGTCTTTGATACCTAATAGAAGGACATTACGCTCCATTCTATTGCTAATGGATTCAATTAACTATCGGTACTGCTTATGGTATTTCATTGACTCAGCAGTTTGTGCTTGAGATTTCGGCTCATGAAGTAAGAGCTCTTTATACATCTTGGGCTTACATTAATAGTGTTGCTATTATAGATTTTATGAAGGCTGCTCATTGGGCTCAGCCATCCACATTCATGAATTTTTATCTCAGAAATATTGAGTCTATTTCTGGAGGCCTCCATTGTTAGGTCTATTATCTACTGCTCAGAATGTCATTCACTTAACAGTTGCTACTATAGCTAGGTAGGCTTTCTGTTCTGGCAGTGACTCTGTCCTGCTGCCCTCTTCGCTCTGGGCTATTTGACCCAGGGCAAGGAGAAGAGGGGGGAGGGTGTTCCCTTGGGTCACCTGTTTTATTATGAAAACAAGGGGATACCTCCTCCGGAGTTAGTAATTCTGAGCTGTTACTGGGATGGTTTTTAAGTGATAAGTTTATGTTTTTAAAATTCATTTAGGTCATAGTTTTTAAAGTATAGCTTTTGAATATATCACGTGTCAAACGGACGTTATTATACAATCCTCAGACACTTTTAAGGAGTATAAAGAGTCTCTATTCTCTAGACTAACTTTATTTATTGGCTTACTTTAAAAATTATTAGTATTAGGATTATACTGGATATGGATAGAGTACATGGATGTTATGATGCTCAATTTTGGAAGGTGTTGTGTCTTTCTAATTTATCATAAATAAGAAAGATACATGTAAGGCCTAATACTCCTTTTCCCCTCGAGGGGATGACTCTATTTTATATAATTGAGCTTATTTGAACTTGCTCTATGTCCTAGGCCCTCCAGCCTTTTTACTATTCAGCTATGTCTGGGTCATTGGTACAGTATAAAAATGTTAAAAAATTTATAGTAATTTATATATTTTTTATACTTACCAATGACCCAGACGGGGATGGCCCTCCCAGGAGTTGGGAACTCATACCTCCCCGCTGAGTACATAGCGCTTACCAGGCACTGGTTATAAGAATGATTAATGGCGCCAATTTCGGGACGTCCTTGTCACTGCGCATGCACAGTAGAGGTGAAGTATGGAGGGCCATTCAGGACATGTTTTCTTTGGTTTTAGATGCAAATTTTGGGGATTGGGGGGCAAAATTTGTGTTTGGCCCTATATTTTTAAGAGTTAGCACCAGCTATGTCTGGGTCATTGGTAAGTATAAAAAATATATAAATTACTATAAATTTTTTAACTTTTATGTTAGCATGCTTCTTGGGGCTAGTATTATTGGCTCACCAACGATAGTTGTGTGAGCCTATGGCATAGCCCTCATGTCGGCGTCCAGATTCATTCATTTTGAACTTTTGAGTGCAGGTTTTGATTATTTTTTTTATGTCAGCATGCTTTTCAGGGATAGTAATATTTTATTCAACCCTTTCCATGCTTAGTTACTTGAATTTTGGACTTTTGTGTACAGGTTTTTGACTTTTGTGTACAGGTTTTGAAATTTTGTCTTCAAGTGGAGTTTTACCTTACTGGCATATTGCCATGGTGGTTACCTTAACATTTCAGGGTATTTTTCTCAATTTTAACCCTTTGAAACAAATGTGATACTTTTATGTGCAGGTTTTGAGGTTTTTCTTTTCTTCCAAGTGGATATTTTTTAAGTAGAGTTTCACCTTATTGGCATATTGCCATTGTGGTTACTGTGACATTTGCAGGGTATTTTTCTCAATTTTAACCCTTTGAAACAAATGTGATACCTTTTTTTACTTTTATGTGCAGGTTTTGAAGTTTGTCTTTCTTTTCTTCCAAGTGGCAACTTACCTTGTAGCATATTGCCATGGTTCCTATTTTATGTTAGGATGCTTCTTGGAGCTAGTATTATATTATTTAACCCTTTAGCTGCTTATTTACCTTAATTTTGGTATTTGGTGTGCATGTTCCCTACCATATGTCAATTCAAACTTGTACAAATAAACTCGCCGCACCCACAGGGGGCACCACAAGGGGCATAACTCTGATAGCACCCATGAATTTCTTTCCAAAATTAAAAAAAATCTTCTTCTTCAGATCCACCAGGCAGAATTCTTTCTTATTTGGTATGCATCATCTCAAGGGGGGGTCAGATTCAAGTTTGTTCAAATTGGCTCCCTGGGTTCATATTTGGGCTCACTATAGAAGCCCGAATTTGAACTTAGTGCATTTCAGGCAAATTTCTTGAAAAATCTTCTTCTCCAGATCCAGCAGGCAGAATCTTTTAATATTTGGTATGCAACATTGTGGGCTGGATCTGATTCAAGTTTGTACAAATTGTCCCCCTGGGTTCATATTTGGGCTCAGTATAGGAGCCTGAATTTCAACTTAGTGCATTTCAGGCAAATTTCTTGAAAAATCTTCTTCTCCAGATCCAGCAAGCAGAATCTTTTGATATTTGGTATGCAACATTGTGGGGTGGAACTGATTCAAGTTTGTTCAAATCGGCCCCCTGGATTCATATTTGGGCTCACTATAGAAGCTCGAATTCGAACTTAGTGCATTTCAGGCAAATTTCTTAAAAAATCTTCGCCAGATCCAGCAGGCAGAATCTTTTGATATTTGGTATGCAACATTGTGGGGTGGATCTGATTCAAGTTTGTCCAAATTGCCCCCCCCCCCCCCCCCCCCCCCCCCCCCCCTGGATTCATATTTGGGCTCACTATAGAAGCTCAAATTCGAACTTAGTGCATTTCGGGCAAATTTCTTAAAAAAAAATCTTCTTCTCCAGATCTAGCAGGCAGAATCTTTTGATATTTGGGTATGCAACACTGTGGGGTGAATCTGATTCAGGTTTGTTCAAATCAGCCCCCTGGGTTCATATTTGTGCTCAGTATAGGAGCTCAGATTTGAATTTAGTGCATTTCAGGCAAATTTCTTTAAAAATCTTCTCAAGATCTAGCAGGCAGAATGTTTTGATATTGGGTATGCAGCATGCTTATTAGGGGGGGGGGGGGGGGGGGGAGGATTCAAGTTTGTTAAAGAAAAGTCCCTGGGTTCATATTTGAGCTCACTGTGGTAGCCCGAATGATAACTTAGTTCAAAATGAGGAATTTTCTTTAAAAAATCTTCTTCTTCAGATCCAGCAGTCGGAATGTTTTGATATTTGGTATGCAGCATCCTTAGGGGGGTGAGATTCAATTTTGTTCAAGCCATGTCCCTAGGTCCATATTTGGGCTCACTGTGGAAGCTTGAATTGTAACTTAGTTCGAAATGAGGAATTGTCTTAAAAAATCTTCTTCAGATCCAGCAGTCAGAATGTTTTGATATGTGGTGTGTAGCATCCTTAGGTGGGTGAGATTCAAGTTTGTTAAAGCCAAGTCCCTGGGTTCCTATTTGGGCTCACTGTGGGAACCTGAATGATAACTTAGTTCAAAATGAGGACTTTTCTTTAAAAATCTTCTTCTTTAGATCCAGCAGATGAATGCTTTTGACATTTGGTATGCAGCATCCTTAGGGGGGTAAGACTCAAGTTTGTTTAAGCCATGTCCCTAGTTCCATAAAATTTGTCTCTCATGACTTCATTCCTTTGTAGTGTTGATGAACCATGTCTAACTGAATGTGACCCCAAATACTTCTTTGAACCACTTTGGCCGGTGAGCGATTAAGGCTCCATGGGGCCTCTTGTTTACTTTTATGTGCAGGTTTTGAGGTTTGTCTTTCTTTTCTTCCAAGTGGATATTTTTCAAGTAGAGTTTCACATTACTGACATATTGCCATTGTGGTTACTGTGACATTTGCAGGGTATTTTTCTCAATTTTAACCCTTTGAAACAAATGTAATACTTTTTTTTACTTTTTTGTGCAGGTTTTGAATATTGCCATGATTCCTATTTTATGTTAGCATACTTCTTGGGGCTATTATTATATTATTTAACCCTTTAGCTGCTTATTTACTTTAATTTTGGACTTTTGTGTGCAGGTTTTGGACTTCTTTTTTTAGCTCACCAAAGGGAGCTTAACTTATCACTTGCCGTCCGTCGTCGTCATCCGGCGTCCGTCGTGAACTTTACATTATCGACTTCTCCTCCCAAACCAATAGCCCAATTTTATTCAAATCTTGGTCAAATATTCGTCCACCAATACCAATTCGGATTTGTTCAAATAAAGTTGCCTCTCTCCCTGGGTGGTGCCACACCCCCAAGGGGCACCAAAATCCTTAAAAATCTTCTTCTCATGAACTATTAGTGGCAGAGACCTGATATTTGGTTTGCAGCTTCCTTTTGGGTTGTAGATTCAGGCTTTTACACAGAAAGTTCGAGGGGCAATATTTGCCATTGTTATGGGAGGGGGCAGTAATTTTGGCCACGCCCAAAATTTCTATTTTCCTAACCGAGGGGCTGATTGGAGCCAAATTTTATGTGAGGTATTATTGGGTCATAAGTACTTGGTTTACGAAAAAAAAAAATTTCCAGCTGCCCCCGTGGGAACCCAAGGAGCTAAAAATAGAAAAAAATTAAAACGCCCATATCTCCAAAACTGCACGGCACTGAGAATTTTTATTTGGTGTGCAGCTTCCTTAGGACCAACAGAAAGGATTGGTAAAAATAATTGCCATCGGTTTTATCATAGGGTACAGTTTCGGGACTTTGAAAAAGTGCTGAGTCAGCACTTTTTAACACTGGGCAATGGGAAAAACATTAAAAAATCTTCTTCTCCAGATCCAGCAGGCAGAATCTTTTGATATTTGGTATGCAACATTGTAGGGTGGATCTGATTCAAGTTTGTTCAAATCGGCCCCCTGGGTTCATATTTGGGCTCAGTATAGGAGCCCGATTTCGAACTTAGTGCATTTCAGGCAAATTTCTTAAAAAATCTTCTTCTCCAGATCCAGCAGGCAGAATCTTTTGATATTTGGTATGCAACATTGTGGGGTGAATCTGATTCAAGTTTGTTCAAATCGGCCCCCTGGGTTTATATTTGGGCTCAGTATAGGAGCCCAAATTTGAACTTACTGCATTTCAGGCAAATTTCTTTGAAATTCTTCTTCTCCAGATCCAGCAGGCAGAATCTTTTGATATTTGGTATGCAACATTGTAGGGTGGATCTGATTCAAGTTTGTTCAAATCGGCTCCCTAGATTCATATTTGGGCTCACTATAGGAGCTCGAATTCGAACTTAGTGCATTTCAGGCAAATTTCTTCAAAAATCTTCTTCTCCAGATCCAGCAGGCAGAATCTTTTGATATTTGGTATGCAACGTTGCGGGGTAGATCTGATTCAAGTTTATTCAAATCGGCTTCCTGGATTCATATTTGGGCTTACTATAGAAGCCCGAATTCGAACTTAGTGCATTTCAGGCAAATTTCTTAAAAAATCTTCTTCTCCAGATCCAGCAGGCAGAATCTTTTGATATTTGGTATGCAACATTGTAGGGTGGATCTGATTCAAGTTTGTTCAAATCGGCCCCCTGGGTTCCTATTTGGGCTCAGTTTTGGAGCCTGATTTCGAACTTAGTGCATTTCAGGCAAATTTCTTAAAAAATCATCTTCTCCAGATCCAGCAGGCAGAATCTTTTGATATTTGGTATGCAACATTGCGGGGTGAATCTGATTCAAGTTTGTTCAAATCGGCCCCCTGGATTCATATTTGGGCTCACTATAGAAGCTCGAATTCAAACTTAGTGCATTTCGGGCAAGTTTCTTCAAAAATCTTCTTCTCCAGATCCAGCAGGCAGAATCTTTTGATATTTGGTATGCAACATTGCGGGGTGGCTCTGATTCAAGTTTGTTCAAATCGGCCCCCTGGATTCATATTTGGGCTTAATATAGAAGCCCGAATTCGGACTTAGTGCATTTTGTGCAAATTTATTAAAAAATCTTCTTCTCCAGATCCAGCAGGCAGAATCTTTTGATATTTGGTATGCAACATTGTGGGGTGGATCTGATTCAAGTTTGTTCAAATCGGCTTCCTAGATTCATATTTGGGCTCACTATAGAAGCTCGAAATCGAACTTAGTGCATTTCAGGCAAATTTCTTAAAAAATCTTCTTCTCCAGATCCAGCTTCAGAATCTTTTCATATTTGGTAAGCAACATTGTGGGGTGGATCTGATTCAAGTTTGTTCAAATCGGCCCCCTGGGTTTATATTTGGGCTCCGTATAGGAGCCCAAGTTTTAACTTAGTGCATTTCAGGCATATTTCTTAAAAAATCTTCTTCTCCAGATCCAGCAGGCAGAATATTTTGATATTTGATATGCAACATGGTGGGGTGGATCTGATTCAAGTTTGTTCAAATCGGCCCCCTGGGTTTATATTTGGGCTCAGTATAGGAGCCCAAATTTGAACTTAGTGTATTTCAGGCAAATTTCTTTGAAAATCTTCTTCTCAAGATCCAGCAGGCAGAATCTTCTGATATTGGGTATGCACCATGCTTAGGGGGGTGAGATTCAAGTTTGTTCAAGCCAAGTCCCTGGGTTCATATTTGGGCTCACTGTGGTAGCTCGAATTATAACTTTGTTCAAAATGAGGAATTTTCTTTAAAAATCTTCTTCAGATCCAGCAGTCGGAATGTTTTGATATTTGGTATGCAGCATCCTTAGGGGGTGAGATTCAAGATTGTTCAAGCCATGTCCCTAGGTCCATATTTGGACTCACTGTGGGAGCTCGAATTGTAACTTAGTTCAAAATGAGGACTTTTCTTTAAAAATCTTCTTCTTCAGCCATGTCCCTAGGTCCATATTTGGACTCCCTGTGGGAGCTCGAATTGTAACTTAGTTCAAAATGAGGACTTTTCTTTAAAAATCTTCTTCTTCAGATCCAGCAATGTTTTGATATTTGGTGTGCAGCATCCTTAGGAGGGTGAGATTCAAGTTTGTTAAAGCCAAGTCCCTGGGTTCATATATGGGCTCCCTGTGGGAGCCTGAATTATAACTTAGTTCAATATGAGGAATATTCTTTAAAAATCTTTTTTTTTAGATCCACTGGTCAGAATCTTTGGATATTTGGTATAAGCTTTTCTTAGGAGGAGCAGATGCAACTTGTTGAAATCAATTCTCTGGGTTGATATAAATTTAGGCTACCATGTCAGGTGAGCGCCCTCAGGCCCCTTGGGGCCTCTTGTTTTTTTCTCCAGCCACCCTTTTACATTGGCCACCTGTTGGTGAGCCACGGGGTACTGATACCCCTTGTAGTTAAAGGAAGCAATAGCGGTCGTCGAGAATAAAAATTCTCAAGGGTTTTTACAGTCACCTGTTCCTCGTACCGAAGCCAGTCGGCTCGTTCTGACCAGTAATGGACTTGAGCTCGATAAACAAGTTGATCGTGGCTCCAAAGTTCTGTATGGAAACCATGCGGTCACTAAGAGCAAGCATTCGAGTGGACGACTACGCGGCAAGCATAGATCTAAAGGACGCCTACTTTCATGTCCTGGTACATCTGGCATTCAGAAAGTACCTGCATTTTGCTGTGCAAGGAGAGGTTTATCAGTTCAGAGCAATGTGCTTCGGTCTGAACCTGGCTCCTTGGGCTTTCACTCAAATAATGAACTCGGTAATGTCATACTTTCCGAGCTCATTCATCTGTGGTAACGTCGGCTTACTTGGACGACATTCTTCAGAGATACCGCAACAGAATTATTCTTCAGAACAATGTTCAGAGTCTGCTTCAATTGTTCCGATGTCTGAGTTTCAAAGTAAATGAGAAAAAAGTCTGATTTAGCTCTGTCCAAGTTGTTCATTCACTTGGGAATGAGCTTCGAGACTCGCAACAATCTGGTTTGTCTGCCGTTACCCAGAGCAAAATTTGTCTAAACTCTCCCGCAACAGCGAGGGAGTTTATGCGATTGATGGGGCTGTGCGGAGTGGCTTCAGATCTTATTCCAATGGGCCACCTGCGCACGCGTCCCCTCCAGATATTCTTTACTCAGAACTGGAGTGTGAAGACGCATTCACTCGAAACCAGTATTGTTTTAACGGACCTAGTAAAACAAAAGGTTCAGATTTGGGCTGATCATCAGTGGTTAACTCAAGGAGTTCCGCTTCAACTGCCGGATCCGGCTTTCATGATTACGACGGATGCGAGCCAGACGGGCTAGGGCGTGTCTTTAAGTCCCGCAGACTTGAAGTGCCAGGGTCTTTGGGGCTCTCAGTTCCTGGAAAAACACATTGACATCAAGGAGATGATGTCAATTTGGCTAGCACTACAACATTGGATTCGTCAAATAGCGAACGTACATGTTCAAATTCTGTTGGACAACTCAACAGCAGTTGCTTACCTCAGGAACCAAGGTGGCACTCACACGATTCTGTCATGCGAATTTATGGAGAAGATTCTCCTATTCGTTCTGAATCATCATGTTCATCTCTCAGTCCATCATATACCGGGTCGTCGGAACGTACTGGCAGACTCGCTCTCTCAGAAAAGTCACTTGTTGCCATCAGAGTGGACTCTCAACAAGCGAATATTCAGTCAGATCTGCTACCAGTGGTATCGTCCCATGATAGATCTTTTTGCGACACAGCTAAACAATCAGTTACCGACGTTCGTGTCGCCATGTCCAGATTATTGAGCGTATGCAGTAGACGCTCTGTCGATGGAATGTTAGGATATGCTTATCCTCCAACTCCGTTGATTCAGCAGATTCTGTTAAAGATCAAACAGTCTCACTGCAAAATCTTGCTAGTAGCACCTCTGTCATTACAGAAACCTCGGATCAATCTTCTCAGGTGTCTGTTATGGGACGTTCCCCGGAAGCTTCCTCCTCGAAGGGATCTTCTATTTCAGGGGAAGTCAGGCACACTGCATCACAACCCGGAAGGTCTCAACCTTCATGTATATCTGTTGTGCAGTCCATCTTGCACAGAAAGCATTTTACAGGACGAGCAGTGGATGCAGTTTCTAACTGTAGGAAGACCTCCTCTTCATTGAATTATGCAGCGAAGTGGAGGTTTTCTTCTGTTGGTGAATGGATCAGTCGCTAGATATATATGATCCGTCCATTCCACAGATTGCCAATTTCCTGGTCTACCTGTTTGACAAACTCAAACTGCAGCCCGTCACTATTAAGCACTATAGGTCTATGTTATCAGACACTTACGCTCATCATGATAACTTGACTATTGGATCAGATACTTCTTTATCCAAGCTAGTTAGAAATTTCTCTATTAACAGACCTAGAACCCTCAGATTAATTCCTAAGTGGAATTTGGCTTGGGTTCTGTTGAAGCTTCAAGAAGCTCCTTTTGAGCCATTAGACGATGTAGAGTTCAAATTCTTGACCTATAAAACAGCATTTCTCTTAGACTGTGTGTCTGTCAGAAGAGTTAGTGAACTTCATGCATTATCTGTTGATGATTCCCATTACCATAGCATGGGTAATACTATTACCCTCACTACGGAAGTGGGATTTTTGGCTAAGAATCAGATTCCGGATAAGCGGCCGGAGCCTATTGTCATTAAGGCTTTACCATCCTCGGATAACCATAGACCTTTGCTGTTTCCAGTTAGAGCAATGCGCATTTATAAACGTTGATCAGATTTTATTAGAAAGGGAAGAAAACGATTCTTTCTTTCTCGGTTTCCTAACAGAAAAGATATTTCTGTTCATTCTATCGCTAGATGGATTCAGTTGGCAATACGTATTGCCTACGAAAGTCTCTCTTCGGATCAAGGTTCTGTCAATAACATTTCAGTGCATGAGGTTAGAGCACTGTCCACTTCTTGGGCTTATTCTAACAGTATAGCCATTACTGATCTTATGAAGGCTGCATACTGGACACAGCCCTCTTCATTTACCAAGTTTTACCATAGAAATTTAGAGTCCATCTCCGGTGACCTTAGATCTTTGGGTCCTCTTTCTGTTGCTCAGAATGTTGTACACTAATATTGCATCTATAAGGTCTTTAGGCAGTCTGCTCGAGCACTGACGCCGTTCCACTGCCCTCTTCGGTCTGAGGAATTTTGCCCCAGAACAAGGGGGGGGGGGGGGGGGGCGACGTTTTTTCCCTTATATTATCTGGCTTTATAGTGAAAGGCAAGGGAATACCTCCCCTAGAGACATTAGTCCAGCGTCGGTACTGGGTAATTTTAATGTGTAGCTCGGTGTGAAGCAATAACTATGTCTCATTTATGTACTGTTTTTAAAGCATTTGTATATGTCACGTGTCATACGAGCGTTAATATACAATCCTCGGACACTTTTAAATGAGTATAAAGAGTCTCATTCTCTGGACTATCTTTATATATTGGTTTCCTTCACTGAATTAGCATAACGGGTTATGCTGGCATTAAATGGAGAAATTATGTACTTCTCAGTTATATTGTTGGTGTTATGCCATTCTCTTTTCTTGTAAAAGAGAAGGACATATGTAATTCCTCTGTCTTCTCCTATTCTCCTGTAGGAGCTATCCTTTATCGAGGTAATTGAGAGATTGGATTTTAGTTTAAGTCCTAGGTACTCCAGCCTTTTTTACGATTCAGCTAGTCTGGGCCATTGGTTAAGGTATAACTTTTAAGTAATTTGTATATTTTTTATACTTACCAATGGCCCAGATGGGGATGGCCCTCACATGAGTGGGCACTCATACCTACCCGCTGATTATGACATTTAGCTGACACTGTAGAAAGAATGATGGTTGGGGCCAATTTCAGTACCTTCCTGGATACTGCGCATGTGCATATAACAAAAGTATGGAGGTCCAGATAGGACTTATTTTTTTCAGTTTTATATGCAAATTTGGGGGATTGGGGGGCAAAATTTGTGTTTGGCCCTGAATTAAATTGAGTTAGCACCAGCTAGTCTGGGCCATTGGTAAGTATAAAAAATATACAAATTACTTAAAATTTATCATTTTCAGTATTCAATATAGTCCAGGTAGGGACTCACAGTTAATTGTATAAACATGTAATTTAGCTCAGTTCCAAAGCTTTCGGGCATTGCCCTTCTTCAGTGGATTAATGACACAGTTTTACATCCTATCTGTTTTGCGTCCTTTCAACTAAACACAAGATATTTACAGTATTGACGTTAGTTGGAAAACGTCATATGTGAAGCGTCATTTCTTACCACGATACATTTGACGTTGCTTCAGTCCTGTTTATTTTTGCATTGAAGGCCCTGTCGCTGTCTGTCCCTAATCGCGTTATCCACTTGTTTTCTTTTATGAGGCGCAAACTTTTTCCTCCCGATACACACTCCATGATGGCGACGCGCATGTCTGTGAAAGACAGAAAGACTGCAAATGCTATGTCAACCCCGGTCAAAAACTGTAATCCTCAATGTAATGTGTGTAACATTCTCGTCAGAGGTAGTATTAAATCAGCAGAAGGTAGAGAATTTAATGTTCTCAAGAGTGTGAACTGTAAAAATAGGAATCTGATTTATACGTTGGACTGCCAGAAATGTAAAAACGCCGTGTATGTAGGGGAAACATCTAGACAACTACAAGAAAGAATTACAGAACATTTGCGTGACGCTAGGCTACACTGCGATAAACCGGTCTTCCGGCATTTCAATAGCAACGGTCATTCTATCACAGACATGCGCGTCGCCATCATGGAGTGTGTATCGGGAGGAAAAAGTTTGCGCCTCATAAAAGAAAACAAGTGGATAACGCGATTAGGGACAGACAGCGACAGGGGCTTCAATGCAAAAATAAACAGGACTGAAGCAACGTCAAATGTATCGTGGTAAGAAATGACGCTTCACATATGACGTTTTCCAACTAACGTCAATACTGTAAATATCTTGTGTTTAGTAGAAAGGACGCAAAACAGATAGGATGTAAAACTGTGTCATTAATCCACTGAAGAAGGGCAATGCCCGAAAGCTTTGGAACTGAGCTAAATTACATGTTTATACAATTTTCAGTATTGTATGCAAAGTTGAGGGATTCAAAATTTGTGTTTGGTCCCTAATAATATTGAGGTTGCACCAGCTTAGTCTGGGCCATTGATAAGTATAAAAAATATACAAATTACTTTAAATTTGTCATTTTCCAAACCGAGAGGCTGATTTGAACCAAATTTGATATGAGGGCTTATTGGGTCATAAGTACTTAATATGTTAAAAAAAAAATTTCCCCGTCACCCCATGGGGACCGCAGGAGCTAAAAATATAAAAAAATTAAAACGCCCATATCTCCAAAACTACACTGCACTGAGAATTCTTATTTGGTGTGAAGCTTCCTTAGGACCAACAGAATGGAGTGGTCCAAAGAAA